>VDFB02341871.1:83843-329585 GCA_007258455.2 Sequoia sempervirens
AAGGAGCATACACATCAAGATCTAAGCGGGCTTCAAACCAAAAAGATCGGGATTCCACCTAAGGTATAAAGTTTCATTTGTTGCTTTTATCTTGTGTTGATTCCAACTTAGGCTAATCTTGAGGTGTAGGTTGTTTTGGTGTTTATTTACACTCTTTAGTTTGTTGCTTGCTCTAACGCCACATTCTAATCTTATCACACAAGATCAATAGTTCATGTCCATAAGGGAGGGAGGTTAATGAGCCTATCAACCTCATTCAATGACTGATTTCATAGGGCTTACATGAATTTGTAACCTCCCACATAGTGATGATGCTTCGCCAAAGTGCTGGTATACTATGCTGCCTTTGATAATTCCCCTATGTCCCTATTGGTCGTGCGGATGCACCAAATCCACCTTAAGATTGCAGGATGGCTGTGCAAAAGTAGTCGTGCTGAAAGCAATGTACTTGGGACAACACATTGTGGTCCATGGCCCTCATTTGGGCCAACTTCTAACCTAACTCAAATCCAAGGGCTTACCCATGCCTTGGCTCATCAAACACCTATGTTGAACCAAGTTCCACAACTATCGATCATACCACACCCAGGGCAACCATTGAATCAAGCTCCATCAGTTCCACATTACTTGCAGCCTCCACAACAACATGCCTATTCCCAACAAGCTCAAGTTCCTACATACCTATAGAGTTCAGAATTCCCACTTTCCGAATAGAACCAACCTTTGGTGCAACCTGTTTTCCTTCAAAATTCAGTGCCATAGTAGAATAATGTAGAGAAGGATCAAATCAATGAATTTATTAAGTTAGTAAAGAATTATTCCACCAAGATGACCCATCTAAGGAACCAAAAAAACCAACTGCAATCCTCTCAAAGGAGCATTCAAGCCAACCTTAACCGAGACAATCATGATTCTAGTGCATTGGGCCAAAATTACAAAAGAGGTTAGAATTTAGGGAAAAACTTTGAAAGCAGGTTGTCTCAAAGGAAAAATAGAATGTGGAACACCAAGCCAAATAACAGAGGTGTCCCCATACCTCTTGGGCCGTATCGGAAAGTCCACAAGTGGATTTTATTTGGCTTAGGCTATCTTATCAGGATGGTGCTGGATTCACAAGACCAATAGGCATTATGAGCTTGATTGCCTGAAGTTCCAAACTGTTGCAAAAAAATTTCAAGTAGAAGTCCAGAATGTTGTTAACGACACAAGCTGCAAAGACCTAGTTCCATTGGAGCCATACGATTCCTCAATGTTTGTTGTGAATCAAGCCCCTTTCCCAAAAAGTGAAAGTAACTCACCCGAGAAGCAGGTCGTGACCAAAGACGAGGAAGCGAAGGAGGTAAGTAACAAGAGCTCCCTATCTCAACTCTTTGATTTAGTAGATAATGGTCCCATAGATGAGGAAGATCCATGTGAGGATGAGGTCCATGTGTTCCACCAAAGAGTGACTCTATACAACTTAAGAAATAGGCAAGCCGGTGGTCCTTTTACAACCTCTACCCCTCCCAACAATTTCAATACTCTGCCTAATCCAAATGCTAGTAACAATCCAACTTACCCCCACATGCCTACTCAGTATTTCAATAAAAATAGGTAATCAAATCATACTCAAGATCTGCCCACTAGTTCCTCCCAAGGAAAATTTTCTAAAGTAGAAATCAAACAAATGGGAAAATATGTAGCAGATGAATAAAAGAAAGTCAAATTGAGTTTGTCATCCTTTAAATCGCTAAGGGTAACCGTTGTCAAAAATGCATTCTTCAAGTCGTTAAACGGAACCTCCCCATCAAAACCAGCTACAAAGGTACCTAGAAAGAGGGTTTCATTTGAAACCTCCAACAATGAGCCAATGATCAGGGAAATCATGGGAAAGAATCCCTATCAACCCCCAAACCAACATACTAGTAAAAGCCAGTCGTTGGAAAAACCTCCAACCAAAGAGAAAAATCAAGTGCAAACGAAGGATAAATATAATGACAAGGACAAGACTCAAGTAGCCCAAGTTGATGTCTTTGTAGGTTTGTTTCAAGGGAAGTTGGAAACCCCTCCTTTCCTTATGACAATTCACATCTTTAGCAAGAATCTACACAACTGTTTGCTAGACTTAGAAGCTTCTACCAATGTCATGTCATTCACTGTATGCCAAGCACTAGACATAACCCTAACCCCATCCAGGTGCAAGGTAACTCAATTAGATAAGATCAAGGTGAACATTATTGGGGAAATGAATAGGATTCTCGTGCAGATTGCAGCTAACCCAAGAGTACAACAGGTTATTGACATTCAGGTTGCTGACATCCCAGACACCTATGGTATCATATTGTGAAGGGACTTCACCTAGGCTTTGAATGGTTATGTTGCAATAGACTATTAACATTTGTGGCTTCCTTGGAAGGCGCTCCCTAACCAAATCTAAATTAAACGAGAGTCCCAAATGAATGTCATGATCATTGAGTACAACAACACGAATGAAGTGTTGTTTGTAGAAACAGAGTTGGGAAATTATTTTCCCATGGTTTATTAGGGTGATGAAGAGTTCCAAGAAGAAGAAGGGGTTGAAGAGGTCCTTGTGCTATACAACACACCTACCAATTTGACCCTAATTTCTAGTAGTATTGAAGTGTTTATTGAGTTGGAAGATGAAGAATTTTGTGAAGATGGTAACCTTGGGTTGTTGGATGGATTCCAAGAATTCATGCAAAAGTATGTGCAAGACCAGCTCAGTTTAGGGGCTAAAATGGATTTCAAGGAGTTGTTTCCTAGCTTGTGCAGAGTACACAAACTCATTCAAAATTTGAATGCTTCTTATGCCAAATAGTAGTGGAACATATTAAAGGGTGGATCAATCCTAAGGAGGATATGGGAAAATAGCAAGATCAAGACTAGCTTAAAGGTGAACAACCACCCAGGGATGCTGAAATAAACAGACAATCAGAAAAGGAAGATGTATGCTCTGTCAATTTGAAAGGAAAGAGTCTCTCCAAGTTTTGGACGTTACGCTTCGATAGATCCAAGTCCAAGCAAGGAGTGGGGGCAGGCTTTGAGCTCATCATTTCTATGGGTAAGATGTATTTTTCTACCCATAGATTACAATTATATTGCACAAATAATGTAGCAGAATATGAAGCATTACTTCATGGACTACTAATGGCATTAAAAATGAAAGTCAAAATGTTGCAAGTCTTTGGGGACTCAAAATTAGTAGTCAAAAAAGTCAGGAATATATACTCCTATCATGATAGAAGGCTAGAAAACTATACACACAGGGTATGGGATCTCCTGGAAGGCTTAGATGTATTCAATATTCAGTTGATCCCTCATAGTAAGAATCAAACCACATATATGCATTAGCCCAAGTAGTTAGTACCCTCCAACCCTTATCCTTGACCGGTTAAATAATTTCACAGTAGAACTCACCTCTACCCGTTAGTGCCCAACAACGTCACTCACTTTCAAGTTTTTACTGACGACAAGCACATCCTTAACTTCATCACCAATTTAGATGTATTCGCCTCACAAATCATTGATGAAGTAGAGCCAGAGGCTGCTAAGTTTGATATTGAAGGAGTGATCAATTTAAAAACCAACACAATACCAAGAGGCATGGTTCAGCTAGAAAGGATATTTGATTTGGATCACATTAGGGACCAAGATCAACAAACTAAGGAGTCAATAGATAATCAATGTGATGGTCACACCATGGGTACTGCAAAAGAGGTTAAAAATGTTTTCATTGGAAAAGTGTGCACCCCAGAGGAAAGAAAAGGAATTGTGGATGCCTTATGCACTTATCATGATGTGATTGTTTGGGGGTATGAGGACCTTAAAACCTATAATACTTCAATTATTACTCATACCATTCCCCTCAAGCCAGATGTGAGACCCTTCTGGCAGTGTCAGCGCCCGATTAATGCACTATTGGAGCCTATTATCTTCAAGGAAGTGCAAAAGTTGCTTTTAACTAGAATTATTTATCCTATTAGGCACTCCATGTGGTTGGAAAATCCGGTTCCAGTCAGGAAGAAGAATAGATAAATTAGATTATGTGTAGATTTCCAGAATTTAAATTGAGCTTTAAAAAAGGATAACTATTTGGTGCCCTCACTGGATGAGGTACTACAAATCGTAAATGGGTCTCAAATGATGTCATTTCTAGATGGCTATTCCAGATATAATCAAGTGATGGTACAATACGAGGATAGGCACAAAATAGCATTCACCACAAAGTGGGGAACATTTCAATATAGAAGGATGTCGTTTGGATTAATCAATGTAGATGCAACATTTCAACGCACCATGGACATAGCTTTCAAGGAAATAATTGGAAAATGTATCATCATATACATGGATGAACTCATGGTGTTCATGAAGAGAATAGGGGATCATGTCTCTGACTTGTGCAAAGTTTTCCAAAAATGCTGAGAGTTTGGCATCTCGTTGAACTCGAAGAAATGCATCTTTGGGGCGACCAAAGGAAAGCTGCTAGGACATGTGATTTCAGAGAAGGGAATCTCCATAGATTTGAAGCACATATAGGTCATATTGAAAATCCAACCTCTAGGTAGCAAAAAGGAAATGAAGTCCATTTTCAAAAAAATCAACTTTTTTAGGAAGTTCATCATAGGCTTCGTGGAAATAGTTAAGCCATTGCATGCCATTCTCAAGCAAAATGCCAAAGTGGAATGGACACAAGAAGCCAAGCAAGATTTTGAAGACATCAAGAGGGCTGTTGTAGATGCTCCGGTGCTGGTCAGTCCAGACTATTTGGAGCAATTCTACATCTACTCTTTTGCTTCGGACCACTCATATGCTAGCATGTTATTGCAAAAGGATGATGGAGGGAATGAGCACCCCATTGCTTTTATGAGTGCCCCATTAAAGGACACAAAATTATGTTATCATAACATTGAAAACCCAGTGTATGCCTTGGTTCACAGCATTAAGAAATTCAAACACTACATCCTGAGGAATAAAGTGTTTGCAATTGTTCCAGACCCAATTGTTAAGACCTTACTAATGTAGAATGAACTAGTGGAAAGGAGAGAAAAATGGGTCACATTACTATAGGAATATGACATGGAGATTCATCCCATGAAATTGGTCTGGGGACAAGCCCTCACTCTCACGATTGTAGAAATAGAACCTGAGCTCACAGTGCAGCAATATCAATTGGAGGATGTTTCTCCCGATGAATGGTATGATGACATCGTGTACTATCTATTGAACAACAAGTGTCCATCACAGTTGTCAGGAGTCCAAAAAAATTCCCTGAGATTGAAAAGTAACGACTATATGTTGCAAGGAGCTATATTATACAAAAGAAACCACAAGGGAGTATATCTTAGATGTCTGGGGAAGGCAGAGGCAGTTGAGGTGCTAAAGAAATTTCATGATAACTTTGGTACTAGTCACGGATCCATTCCTTCAACGGCTCATCAGATCCTACAAGTTGGGTATTACTAGACAACCCTGTTCAAAGATTCCCATAGCCGCGTCTAATCCTGCCACCTTTGTCAGATTGTTGCCACTAGGGAAAGGTATGTTGTTGTCCCATTATAGCCAGTTGTTGAGGTAAGGCCCTTCACTCAATGGGGGCTCAATTTTGTTGGTCCAATAAACCCACCATCCTCTGCAGGCCACAAGTATATTCTAACCACTTCCAATTATTGCACTAGATGGACTGAACCAATTGCTTGCAGGCAATGTACAACTGAAGTAGTTACTAATTTTCTAGAAAGCTTTATCTTAAATCATTTTGGTTGTCCATTTGCCTTGGTTTCTGATAATGGTCCTACATTTGCTTCCCTCAAATTTTCCAGTTGGGAATTTGACTATGGGATTGTGCTTAAATTTTCATCCAATTATTATCCCCAAGAGAACGGTCTATCTAAATCCACAAACAAGAACTTGCTAACCGTCATACAAAAACTGCTTGACAATAACTCAAAAGATTGGCATACCTAGCTACATTTTACTCTATGGGTAGATCGCACGCATCATAAGGTAGCCTTAGAAAATTCACCATTCTGCCTCATCTATGGTTTAGAGCTTGTTTTCCTAGTCCACCTCAAGATCCCTATGCTTCAATTCATCAATACCTACTATGAGTAGGGAGAACACAAGGAGGCTCGTTTAGCTGAGCTGTTCCATTTACAGGAAGCCCATACCCAAGCAATAGAAAAAATTTCCAAACAAGGCGTAGTGAAGAGATGGTTCGACCATAGAGCCAAAGTTAAGGCCTTCAGGATTGCATATTTGGTCCTATGCTGGGACAAGTCCCACAACAAGAAAGGGGGACATGACAAATTCGACAAACTCTAGCTTGGCCCCTTTCAGATTTTTGAGATCTTAGGAGATAACACCTTTCGACTTAAGACCCTCACTAGAGAGTATGTCCCATTTCCTGTCAACGGGCAGTACCCAAGCATTATTTCCTTGCTTAAGTTGTCCAAGCTCACCCTTTGTATATAGTTGTATATAGTTAGGGTAGGTCTTTTGGTTTGTTGTTTTGCTTTTGCTTCGCTTTCGCTCACTTTCGCTCACTTTCATTTTTTTGAGGGTGTTGTTTGATCATGATTTAGTGGTTGTGCTTGGCCTGGTCAGGTGACCCACTTTGTTGCACGTTCCTTTCATTCCTTGGATAAGTCTTCATTAGTTATTGCAGGTTTCTGTCTGCTTCTGTGAAGCAGGTTTCCTTGCTTGACCCAAGATGGAACCTTTCTTTAAATCCCTTCACATCTATCTCAAATTACACATTATGTACACCTTAAATACTCTCAATGATCTATATGATAGTCATCATGAGGCTTTAGCAAGTGAAAAATTTTAAGTCTGCTTCAGTGACCATTGTGATCTCCAAACCCACTATGAGCTTCAGTGCTTACGCAATTGAGCAAAAGGGTATCAAAAGAAAATATAAATGAAAAGGAAGAAATAGAAAAGAAAATACTAAAAAATAGGCAATTTTGTGGGTGTGTGGGCAACTCTATTGGGGCTATGGATGCCCAGCTAGCAATAGAGCAATGTTCATGGGGATCACAGCGACAATTCCATTGGGGCTATGGACACTTGATTGGCAGCAGAGCAATGTCCAAGTTACTTTTGGCGTTAGATAATCTACATAGCTTGCCTCGACTAATTGACTGTTCTCCTCTATGGTCTCTAAAAATGGGGAATAAACTCACTACACACACTTCTAAGATATTTTATGATTTGATTCAACCAAGGATTTTGTCCTCCTTTAAGTCCTTAGTTCGTTTGAGGATATGGATGCCTAACTTTCTAATAGGAAACTTTTCGGTGTGTAAGCAACTCTATTGAGGCTATGGATGCCCAACTAGCACAGAGCGGTTCATGGGGATCACAACCACACCTATCACATGGATGCCCGATTGTTCGCAGGCAATGTCCGTGTTACTTTCTGTGGTTAGATAATTCACATAGCTTTCTCACTAATTGGTCGCTGTCCTTTATGGTCTCTAAAATGGGGAATAAACTCACTACGCCATCACACTTCTAAGATATTTTTATGATTTGATTCAACCAAGGATTTCGCCCTCCTTTAAGTCCTTAGTTCGTTTGAGGAAACTTTCTTTTGGTCTATGAAACTAGAGATTATGGGTTCTGGATGAATCCTTACCCCTAGAACACTCAGGAGCGTTCTCCCAGTAGAATCGCCATTTGTTGTGCCTATGGGACACATTACCCGTTCAGATCAAGGACCCCCCTATCTTTTCATTTTTGTTCTTGTCGAGTTGTTTTGCTCTCACCTCATTTTGTGTGCACCTATTTCTGAGCTTAAATTGGTCACATGCATTAAAATCATCAATTTCCATCTGACCAAAATCACCTATCAAAAATTCACTTTCTTTTGCCTTTGTGAGATTTGAGTTGTGGGTTTCCTCTTACTTTTCGCCGTTGTGTCCATCAAACCCTACAAATCTGCAGTTGCAGGTCTTCGCATGCAGGTTATTGTCTAGGTTTTGCCTCTATTTTGCGGCCTTCATGCCATATCCGCTCACATCGCAAGTCCTGCATTCATCCTCACTGCCTAAGTCTTGACTTAGTGACCAACCCGACATAGGTTTTTGTATTTCACCTACCCAACTATCGTCATACCGAGAAGTTAATGCGCACATTAATGACTAATTTTTTTATAAATAGAGGAGCCTAAGCTATCATTTTCACCCTTCGTTTTGAAATTTCCAAGGAGAAGACAAAGTTCTCGCTTGTGCAAAGTTCCCCATTGATTCATCCAAATTTGTTTCTCGATTATTCATCACTTGGATTTGAGGTAAGTTCATGTTGCTCCCTTTTTCTAGGAATTTAAAACTAAGAATTAACCTATGGTTGTGCTTCATAAGTGTTTAAAATATTTAGGTTCGAAGAATCCCATTCATCTGCTATGCCATCAAATCCCTACTACCATTCGGCCCTCAAGCACTGGGGCAACTTGCATTATATTGTGAAAACTCTAAGAACTACCAAGAATTAAAAGCTGCATTCACATGGAACCCTATTTCACAAGGCCAATATCAAATGGAGGGAGGCTTAGTGCCCACCTTATTAGCTCTAGCTCATCCTTACCAACAAATGTTCAAACTATTTTAACAAAATGGATAAGTTAACAATGCTTTGCGGAAGTCCCTATGCAGGACTCCGCTTGTGGGTCGCCCTCAGCTCATTGCCGTTCAATTATAGTGAAGCCTTAGCACCTTTCTGCTAGGCGAGCACTACAATCATGATGGCCTAAGTGAAAATTATTGAAAGAGTTGATAAAACCTTGAGTTGGGATGACTGTGCAGGTTCTGTTATGCAAAATTTTGCATGCGGGATGCTATCACCAAAGGTTTGTTCTTTAGCGGCAAAACACTCGAGTCCTTCCGCCACCCGGGTTCCACAAGAAAAGCATCCCCTTGACCTAACTTCAAAGTTCGCCAGTGAAAACCTTAGACTCGGAGACCTTTGTGGGCCTGCCTCTACGGAACTCCACATGTGGAGCTTTGATCACATTTTGTTTCTATCTAATGGTCGAGCACCCACGTCCTTCCACCTTGTGGGCTTCGCAAGAGGTATTTCCTCTCTTCTAAACTCCAAATTATGCCAACGCAAAGCCTTTATACAAGTATTCTATGTGGGCCCACCTATGCAGACTTTAGTTTGTGGTTGGTCATCATCTCACTGTTGTTCCCTAACAGCGAAGGCATAACAGTTGTTTGTTGCGCAACCTCCACACTACCCTGCTTCACAATACTTAACTTAGGACATTTCAAGAACCTGGGAGGAAAATTTATCATGCGGGTTTCCCTATGCTGAAATGCAAGGCATTGTCCATCCAACGCCGCTACTTAACGGCTAAAATTTGAGGGCTTTCCACCCACACGACGCGCACACCCTCGTTACCCGCATGAACCAAAGGAGGTTGATTTGATGAACGAAAACAATTGAAAGCACTTTCACCAAGAATTTCACACATGCCAAATGACCCAGACTTAGATATACCCACCAAACATGTCATTCAAAAATTTTAATGTGGGTGGTTGTCTGCGAGATTCCTCGGTCTGAGCGCCGCTCTTTAACAACTTTTATTATAACAACTTTTGCCTAGGGGAAACTCTCACCCCTGAACCCGCATTCGCACAAATGACCCGAACGAGCTCCAAATATATAATGATGATGAATTTCATGATTTCTTAAGGATATATAAATGGATCTAATTTTGAATTTGTAGGATTTAACTGATGTTTTCCCCCTTATTTGTAAAAGAACTTATTGCACATTTTACGTGCAGGACTTATGGAACCTACTGAGGGATCATCAGGGAAACCCATGGGAAAGGATGACAAGAGAAAGAAGCCTGCAAGAACCTTGAGAGGTAAAGAAGAAAAGAAACAAATGAAGTATTAGTTTCATGGGGTGGAGTGCACCTCCAAGATCACTTCCACCGAGGACACAGTTTCATATACAAACCTAGGGCATGTTAACATAGATGAGTTCAAACAAAGGGTGATGGTCAATCCCACCACAAAAGATGCCTAAAAGATAAAGGAGAGTGGCCTTGCAAAGGCAGTCGGTTTTCCCCCTGCATTGGTTGCTCTGGAGTTGGTCATGGCCTGCCAAGAGTGTTACCACTCTAATAGGAAAATAATTGATAAAAATGGAAGAGTATTGGTGGACTTGTCTACCAAATCTCTTGGTAAAATATTTGGCATCCTGACATTTGACAAGATGGAGGAAACAAAAAAGAAGTTTTCTCAAAATGTGTGGCAACAAGACTCTCTTGGATGCAAAAGAATGATTAATCAACATTGGCTAAAAGGAAAGAAGGGTAGTGCCAACAAGGTGCCACAGAAGTTGTATAGGAGTGATTTCTTTGAGGAATACTATGATTTGGTCACTTTCCTAAGTAGAGTGATGGGCCTTCCAACTGCTACATTTTTCAAAGAGTGGGTGTTCTACTTCATGGAACAAATCCTTTGAGGTGAAACTAAATTCCACTGGGCTAAAATGATAAGCAACAACCTGCATAATCAGTTCATGGCAATAAAGAAGACCTCTCAGTTTTATATGACCTTGTATCTGGTCTATCTCCTTGCAGTAAAATTTCCATACAAAGGACTCTTCTATGCAAGAACATTGGACACCAAGAGGGGAGAACTCAAAGTATATGATTGATATCCCTAGTTGCAATACAAGAACTTCAAAAGGGAATATAGAAGGGTGAATGATGCCTTCATCGGGCATATAATATGAGTCTTGGGAGAATATTTTGAAAGAAGAGTAACACACAACACCAAAGTGTTTATTAAAGGTTTTGGGTATCTATTTATTCAGTTCCCAAAGTTCACCTACATCAGAGCAGAAGGGTTCTCAAGAAAACCCTACAGGATACTGTGCTACCCTAATGACCAGATCATTCTATCAGACTTCCCATACATTGTTAAGTGATAAGCATCGAGCTGGGGTGCCATATCCCCTTACTTTTGTGTGAGGAATGTACTCTTGGATTGCTACCCAATGTGTTAAATACTCAAAAAAGGAGTTAATAGAATATCACTAGGAACTGCACACAGATAGGGGGAATGTAGATCCCCATGGAAAGTTGAAGAAATGGGTTGGGAGACAATATTCCCACCACCCCCATATTGAGGAATTATGGGCCAACTGTAATGCTGAAAAAGAGGTGCAGATGTGGCATTACATGAGGACGACCACTCAATTTGTGAAGTCCATCAATCTATTTCTCGTACCTAATCAAATTGTGGATGATAGATACCATGCCTTGGTTGAGATGCCCTTACCAATTATTGATTGGAAGAAGGAAGAGGTCACCGACCTTGACATTCTCACCCACCCTATTGAGCATAGAACAAGACAATGGGTAGATGGAAAATTTCCCAACTGAAGGAGCAAGGTGCAGAATTGACATATGGGGAGCTCAAGGACAAGCTTGAAAGTGAAACTGACAATGGTGTTGCCGCGAGATCATCTGGTGAAGCTCCTAGGTCCCCACCAATCACAAGATCCAAGGAAAGGAAGGATGCACCTGAGCGCAATCCCAAACATAAGGTGTATTCTAGGAATGTAACCAAAGGCCAGTCGTCCAAAAGGACAAAAATAATGGGGACATTTGTGCTCAAAATTCCTACTATTCAGGACGAGCCTCAACACGAAGAGGACGAAGAAACTGAGCAGCCTCACTCACCACCTACCACTTCCATTCCCGCTACTATTGCCACTGTCACCACTCCTCCACCTTCTGCTTCAAAATATTTTCCTATCTCGTCTTCACTCGCCTCGTACATCTCAATCGACCTCACCTCTACCTCACCAATTGCTCCAGTAATGGTATTAGATTCTTCCTCTTCAACCACCTCTCCACTATCATCGTCCTCACTCTTGCCTCCACTACCTACTTTCTCCACTCTGTCGCCATCCATTCCCTCAACATCTATGGAACCACCTGTCTTGTTGCAAGCTTTCACAACATATATGCAGAATGTGCCCATTAAGCTTTCTAGGGTAATCCTTGACCCCAAGGTTCAAGCATCAATGACTCAACTCGTTGTTGCTTTACCTCTCCCTCCCTTTTTGCTTGAGCCACTGAAAATGGAGGCCATAATATAGATCTTAGAGGAAATGGAGAGACTAAGCACAAAGAAACATAAAGAGGCCACACAAGACCTCATTGATGAGCCCAAGGATTCAGATAGAGATGATTATTTTGAACATCCGGAGGGCGGATTAAATATAAAATTGGACTAGGTGGCCTCTGATCAAGAAGGGACACAAAATTCTAAAGAAGATGTTGAGGGTCTTGATGAACATTATGTAGTAGAGACATCAAATCAAGAGCCAAAAGAAGAAACACGCCCAAAGGAGCACCACTTTGAAGAAGGGAAGATAGACACAGATTAGGATGTAGAAATACTTGAAGATCCTCCACGGATTGGCCAAGATGAGGGCCTGATGCAAGATGAGGAAGTGCCTCTGGAAAGGGAGGAAAGAAAGGATAAAGACGAAGAGGAGATAAAATAAGAGAGCAATGAGCTTGAGAGGAGCGTTGAAATTGAACATGAAGAATATGAAGAGAGGGTGCCACAAGAGGAAAATATCATAGAAGAAAATGTAGCTTCCAATGAGCCTAATACAGGAAGGACTACACTAGAAGAGGAGGCAGATGAGGAGGAAAGGAATGACGAAAAGATTCCTAGTGATGAAGAAGATTAGCCATAGAAAGAAAAAGAAGAGGAAGGTGATCATGAATCACCAAAAGGTCAAATAGAGGTTCCCGCATGGATAGAACAACAATTGAAGAAGAAGGCTCTAGTGGTTGTTGATCCAAAGGCGAGATTAGAAGTAATACTGGATAGAGAGCAGACAAAGACTTGAAAGGAGAAACATCCTAAAATCCGATCCCACATCATGATTGATGCTTCTGGTCCCGAAGATTGCAAATTGCCACCCCAGAAGCAGGAAAAGATGTCGGAACCATCTGGGGGAATGATTACCAAATATCTACGATCAATCTGGCCTAGACAACTTGTGAGAAAAAGATGGATGATCTTCAGGGGTCAGTATCCACCATTATACAGCAGATGAATAAATACAAGTCCACTAAGGAAGAATTGAAAGCACAAGTGGCGGACCTCACTGGTTACATTCAACAATGGACTTCTATAGAGGAAGAAACCCTGGTGGAATTGTCTACACCTGCTCTCCTCTCCAAGGAGGAGCTAAATAAGATGGAAAAGATGAAGAATTGGACCAAGTCCACTGCAAACTAGTTCATCAAGGTATTATACAATGGTGACATGGGCATCTATCATGCTACTAGGGTGTTCAATAAATTCCAGAGTTTAAAAAAGTAGGTGGAGGACATGATAAATACTTGCAAAGAGTTCTCTGAGCTATATAGGATCACCTATCCTAACCTCGAGAGCATACTTAAGCTCTCCCGAGAAACATGGGGAAAGGAGCTCGAGCTACCAAAAGAAGATCATTGGTTGGTGGAGACATGGCAAATGAATCTCGACTACAGGAAAGAAATTATGGAGAAGTTCTTGCATGAATTGGAGCTTGATCGTGAATGGGTCATGGAGCACCAGACAGATAGCGAAGATTATTTGAAGATGACGGACTATGAAATGCCCACTTTGAAGTTAGATCTAGAGAAAATAAAGCCATTATTTCACAAAAAGATGGAACAAGGAGCTAGAGACATGCTATCACCGGGTTTCATGGATTTTTTTGCAAGGTCCTTCACTCAATTTGAATAGGTTATCAAGGTTATGCCCAAGTGCACTAAACACTAGGATAAAATTACTGAAAGATTTAAGAAGAGAGCCTTCCAAATCCTCAAGTTCAAGCTATCCGAGGAGAAGAAACTCATAGCCATGATTGGCAAGTTTGTTTAGTACGCAACAACGTAGAAAGAGGCTGGGAAGCCTATCATCGATGATGAATACTTGCTAAAGTAGTTAAAGGGCTAAAAGGCAGCTAAAATACAAAAGCAACTACAAGACAAAATAGAATAGAGGATAAAATAGGGAAAAATTAAAAAGTCTATTTTATATTGTAATATATTGGGGGGTAGGTGAAACCCTAAGTGAAAATTAATCTTGACCACTCATTGAAAATGAATCTTTTCCATTCATTTCACTTTTTGAAAACTATAAATAGGGGCATTCTCTCATTTTCGAAAAGAGAGATGAGTTGTTGTAAGGACATGTTGCTACAAAATATATAAGAAAAGCATTGTTTTGATGGTTTCTTGTGTATTTCCCTCATGTGTGCATGATTCTATCTCCAAGTAGTAGATTTTATCTTTGTTGTTTTAAGTCATTTTCAGTTGTTAGTTCATGTTATGCTTTAATGGTGGAAGTATGCTATGGTGTTTGATGTCTTCCTAGCTCATACTTTTGGCTATCTATTGATGATAAACTATTGTGTAAAGTTATTATGAGCATTACTTATATTGTTGCACCTAAGTTCAATTGTTATTCATTCTTTAATGGTGAATAGACAACCTGAAAATCTGCAATGACCCTTTGAAGATTGCACTAGTTTCATGAGATTGTGGGCTATCCCTAGTTAAGTGGAATTCAGTTTTAGGAAGCTATTTCTTTAAAATCTAAAGTTAAAACAAAGTTCCAACATCATTTTAAAGCCAAATCTTATGAACAAGGAGTTTTAGCTTGTTATTTTGAACTTGCAACAACTGTTCATTCATTTCTAGAATTTATGAAACTCCATTTGCCGACCCAATTCCCTCCATGCTTGATAAACCATAAATGCCCTTTGTGATTACAAGCAAATCATATCAACCAATTGAACTATTCCAAGCATAGTCATGACTTGACACCCAACCTTGGGGTGATTTTTAAAACTTAGTTGTATAAATTAACTTTCAATAGAGACATTGCACTTGTGCATTATTTGTGTTGAGAAATGCAAAAACACTCATCAACAAGCTTATTCTTTGAATAATAGTAAATAAACATTATAAGGATTGGAATATTCATTTAATGTACACTTTGTGGGCCTATTGCACAAGTGTCTGTATGGTGATGGGAACAACACTTTACAACCTCATGTATGGTGTTGAAGCTATCATGCCTTTGGAGTTGGAGATTTCATATTTGTGGGTTTCCCTTAAAGGGTTAATTGATGACAAAACTTACCGATCCAATCATTTGCATCAACTTGAGTTGCTCAATGAGTGTCTTTTGTAGGTCCTCAATCATCTCAAGGCTTATCAGTGATTGTTGTCTAGGTAGTATAATCAAGGTGTTCTTCTTAGAACTTTTAAGGTAGGTGACCTAGTTCTTTATGAGAATAAGAGGAATGTATATGCGCCACCTGATCAGATAGGAAAATTTAGTCCTAATTGGTTAGGTCCTTACATTGACATCTTCATGTATGGTTTTGGTACCTAGATGGATTGTCATCTATGGATGGGATGCCTCTAAAAGAACTTGTTAATGCAATAAATCTTCGTTGATACTATACATAGTGCCTATGTGCCACGTGTGTAACGTTCACCCCTTGGGGTTGTAGCGTGTCATATGTTGGCATTCCTTCATTTACACATTATTAAAAAAATATATGTTATGATGTAACCATGTATGTGTGTGTCAGAGTCATACATACGTGTGTTCTACTATGCTATGTATCCATGTATTACATTACATCTTTTAGTTAGACAATTAGATCATCATTGTATTTAATTAACATACATCCATGTGTGTTTATTGAATCATAATAGCATCTAATATGAACATACATCCATAAATACAACATCTATCACATAATCATACATGAAAGTAAATGAGCATACACATGAAACAAGAAACATTGTATTGTCAGAACCAATGTCTCATGTATATATATCAAATGTCATGTGCATGTATCGTGCCACTGTCATCAAAAAATAAGTGGTGGTTGTATATGTGTATCGATGTTTGTACATCAAAAATGATCTACAAAACATGTGTCATCAGTACAAAAAATTATATACAAAATCAGGTCTCTAAACCCTGGGTACATGGCTCCTTGAGCCTTGTAATTTGGTGGTAGTTGTCGTTGATGTTGAATGGTGGAAATAGAACGAGACCTATGCAACCGCGAGATAGATACTACTATGTGTAGTCCTATGATCTCTTTTTGAAGGGAGGCTATATGAATTTTGACCCTCCTAAGTGCATCCTACAATTGTTGATCCCCTGCTGGCATCATAGTTGTCACTTGTCCTGCAAGGTCATCGAGATGGCTCTATAGAGCATCACGTGCCTGCTAAACACTCTCAACTCTCATCATAGCCACATCTCTCTCAAACAGAGAAGTTTGTAGCTCCGCTGACACTTGGAATCTTTATCCAATAGCAGTAGTGGCATCAACAGTCCTTTGGGTGATCTTTTCCCTCCCCTCCTTGTATGACATCCTCAGGATCACAACTAGCTCGAATAGGTGGGCATGTCACCCCGTTGAGGCTAATCGGTACGCGTCTAGGATGGACGCCTTGATAGGAATGGGTAGGGTCGTCTCTGATATGCATTATGCTATCAACGTAATCCATCCATGTGTGTCCACTACAACCATAAAGAGAATAAGACACATTCGTACCACGCGATGTATATACATGAAATCAAAGTAAAAACATATACATGAGATGAAAACTAAAAGTACCAAAATGAAATAACATAAGCAATTGTTGTAGCTGGGTCCCATGCCTACCAATATGGGTCAGGGGGAAGAGTGTGGTGATCGACACTCCCAACGTTGGATGCTCCCGCTGGTGTTGAAAGGGTCACAGCTGGGTCCACGGATGGAGCTGGTATCACTGTTGAGACTAAAACAATGGGTGGAGGAGAGGACATCCTATACCGCTACCTTGGTCTCACCTTTGCCATACCAACCTCCTCACCCTACTACTTCTTTTGCTCCTGTTGGCCACCTCTACCTTTGCCTCCTCCCCATCACCTCACTAGTGCATCGCCTTGTACACCTGGATCCCCCTAGGGGCATCCGCTTTGAAAATTAGTGTGCAACAATGAAGCAACCAACAAATCTGAAACCCATGCACCACGCCTATGTCATCAATAGGGTGTTCCTCTGACTGATCTTGGCCATCCGCATCATCATCTAAAGGGATGAAATCTATGATGGTCAGACGCCAGTGGTCTCCTGGTGGCCTGTGTGTACAAGGGGACCATGGGCGGGATGGTTTAAATAATCGTGTGTTGCTACATGACCCTCCAATAATAGTAGGGCATGATGATGTAATTGGTGCGGCCTATCAAAGAATGATTGCATTATTGGTTCCTTAGGTACCTATGATCATCGAATCACCGAAACAATCTATAAGGTCACTAGCAGATCTGGTCAGACCTCAGTGTATCTAAATCCAAACACCAAAATTATAAATCCCCATGTCTCCACTACCTCACTAGCTCGTACCAGTGGGCCATGGGTACTACATAATCGAGCATTTGGGGATACCCCATTGGTCACATGCATGTAATGTGGGTGAATGCCCACACCTATAGCTATGTGCATGTTGTGAGGTTAGTGTACTCATAGTGTACATACCTGCCCAACTCCTTGTACAAGTGTGCGAGCATAATTCGTCTCCATGCAAAAATTATCTGGTGTTGCTCCATCACTTTGATGGTATGCATGAGGCCCCCATGAAGGTGTGATCCTCGCACATCCATCATGACTTGCATGGCCACTGTGACTACCACCACCCATCGTATTAGTGGTATCGCTGCATCGCCCTGCTCAAACTAGTGGATATAAATATACTCAACATTGTCATTGCCATGATCCCAACCAACATAGTATTTGACTCCCTCTATCCACTCGCTCTGAGAGTTATTTCATCTATTGCCACCCACCCTCCACGGATGGGGAGACCGAGGATGTGGTGCACGTCCTCTAAAGTGATGGTTATCTCATTTTTTAGTAAGAGAAATGTCGATGTGGTGGAATCCCACTTCTCCATCAATGCCATGAGCATGCAATCATGATAGAGCATCTCAAGCATGGTGTAGACATGCCACAAACCGACCCGTCATAGAAGCACCTCCTCATCATTCGACAAGCATTGAACCTGGTCCTGAATTAGACATAGCACCCATTCACTAGGATGCTCCCTAATCTCCAAGTAATCCAACAAAAAGTGAAAAAAGACTTGAATCACCACACTAGGCATGGACACTATATCTCAAGTATCAAAAAATCTAAGTTGTACCTTTGGGATGTGGATGTGTCGCGTAGACATCTACACACTATGTACCCATTTGGGGTCTACCATTAAAAGTTGGCTAGACATCAATGCATATGACAGACAATGGTGCAAAAGAAGGACCACAACACGTATGTGGAAGGACTTCGCACCACTCAAACACATGCACTGCGATTATGTCTTTTAGTTAGCTAAAAATCTCAAAAAACATGCTAAAAACAAGGTTTTCAAACTGACTTGGTCCTCCTCACAACCCTCTTCAACCGTGAGTCATAGCTGGTCCAACCTAGGCTCCTCGTAATCTCGTCAACGTGGAATTTTGCTGATATTTCTTGGGGCCCGCCTGAGTATATATAGGGCTCCTAGGGCACATTTTTCCCGATGATCGTGGTCCCCCCCATTCTTCCTGATTTTACCCCACATGTATGGGGCAAAACTAGGAGGGTGCATATAGTCACCTCTTTACCATATTTTTCTTTTGAACCGTATAATTTTTTCTTGATCATTCTTCTCGCCTTAGTAGCTTCTTCCGATTTTTGAGCTGACTTAAAATTTGAGTTTTGCATAATCGAATTTTGTGCAAGATTTCACATCAAATGTTGTATTTTTCACTGAGTTCAATCATTGGGGGCATCTTTGGTACTTACCTGCTCGACCTCTACAACCTTTACAATATCCTTTTTTGGCATGCAAATTCATAAAATTTTCAAGTTTTTGTTTTCTTTTTTGCTTTAGTGCAGCCGATTTTTCCCAAAATCTAGCCCACTAAAGTGGGGAAAAAATATAATGTCACAAAATTGCACCCTAACGACAATTTCATATTTACGCATTTGGCCTTACATTTATTACACTTAATTACATTTATGATAAGAACCTCATGGGTTAGAATTTCATGATTCTAACTCCACGAGGACCGACGATGAAGCAACAACAGTCTACCACTTCATTTCTAAAAAATTGATGTGTTGGATGCTTGCATGGTGTGCAGATGTCCACATGGCGCAATAGCGTTCGCACACTTTCTCGAGTTTGAAATGCAGAATATTGAAATCCTTACTCGTGACACATGTCCCTACAGTCATAACTCCGAGTGTAACGGCTCCTCTTGCCTCTTGAAGCAACAAAACTCTTCCTTTTCTCTCATTTTGGGGGTTCCTTCTCATTCTGATACTTGAATCTTTTGATCTCGCTCCATTCTCTATCTCTTGCTTTTTTGATCTTGCTTCTATAGTGAAGCTCCACTAGACTAAGGTCCCCCCAATAGCCAAAGCTCTCTTACAAGCATTCAATGGTGCATCTGTGTGTTCAAGAGGGGGTCCAGGACTATTGGTAACACTCTCTTGTTCCTTATCTATTTGCGAATAAATTACTTTTCTCACTTTGCTATTTTGTGGTACGGGTTCTCCTCCTTGAGCAGGGATTGCTTTTACCACTTCGTACTTGTTCATTTTGTCTACTTTTTCCATCAATTTGGTTATTTGTGGAGGTGGGAACACCAAAGCGATGGTTTGATTGTGGCAAGCTCTAAAACAACCCAAACATTTTTTCCTCGTCTATCTTGTGTGCAAGTTGTCGAAGTGAAGTTTGGAGGAAGGTTTCAAACATGTAATCGTTTGCAAGCTGATTGTTGGCTTTCCCTCGTATTTTCTAGCATTTCTTGCTTTCTGTTTATCTATTTTATTGAATAGACCTCAGGTCGGAGTACGTTAGTAAAGGTAAATCACTTTTTTTCTAAGGTTTTAGTTCTTTGTCTTCCTTGGACGCTAGTGCATCCCGTGAACTTCAGTGCACCGCAATGGCATCCTAGTTATGTGCTATAGTCCTTTGGCCAAGAGCTATTCCTTCTGCAGTAGAGATCTCAATACCTTGCTCTCTCAGATTTTGAAGTAGACTATTTCAATATTGTCACTGGCAAGATATCTTTGCAATTTCTTCATTCAGTTACATTAAGTAAATTTTGTGGTAGTTTAGGGTAGTTCACTCCTTGGGATTGTCTTGAGAACAAAGAGACTTGTGAGCAGCAAATCCCCCTTCTCTACAAATAGAAATAGGTATAGATAGAGAGAGGGAGAGGGAGAAATAAAGAAGATGGAGATATATTTAGAGGGGGGAGAGTGTGCGATAGATATGTATGGACATAAAGAGAGGATGGAGAGCTAAAGATATATGGAGAGATTGAAAGATTAAGCTAGAGAGGGAGAGAGTAAAAGAGAGGGAGAGATAGAGAGGGATAGGGATAGAAATATATAGAGATAGAGATAGAAAGGGAGAGAGATTGAGAGATAAAGAGGGAGCTCATGTAGGAGACATATAAAGAGATACCTATAGAGGGATATACATATATATATATATATATATACTATACCTCTGTATATATATATATATATATATATATATATTAATATATATATATATATATGCCATATAATACAGGAGACAAAGAGATACAAAGATGAGAGAGGAAGAGAGAAATAGAAGTGAGATAGAGATAGAAGGAGGAGAGAGATGAATGGAGAGGAGTGGGAGGCAGGGAAGGAGAGAGATAAAAGAGAGGGAGGATAAAATAGATATGGGCAGGGCAGATACGAGGTCGAGAGAGAATGTAAAAGAGATGGAGAAACATGGTGTGTGTGGGGAGATGTAGATCCACTTAAAAAATAGTAGAGATAAATGAATAGAGATGAAAAGAGTGGGAGGTGAGAGAGAAAGATGTAGTAAAAAGGAGTGAGAGAGAATAGAGAGGAAGAGGGATAGAGGGGGTGTGTGCAAGAAGTTGAGTCCCTTTTGGCCAAAAGTGCAGTCTTACCTCTAATTTTTAGAATTTGCAGCATTTGACCTTAAAATTTGAAGCACTTAGAATGAGGAGTACGAGAAAAAAGTCGCGATCATAAAATGTGAGTACTCGGAAGTCTAGTTTCCAAACATGTAATTTATTTCCAATACAGGATAAGTAAAAGTGGTTTCCAATAGTTTTTTTCTAAAACCACTATTTAAAAGTCACTTTTTTTACCCTTTCTATACTGCATTAATGCGTCATCCATATTTTGACCTAAACAATCATATTTTTCAAAATCCTTTTGGGAAAAGATTTGTAACTCACTGAAGCACATTTTCAATATTTTTTGTAACTTTTTATTAAATATTTTTTTTGTTAAATTTTTATTAGCCATATTTGTTGTTTTGAAAAATCATGTACGTCACGAATAAGATGACTTAAACTTATCATTTTTTGAAAAAAAAATTCAAATTGAAAAGAATAGCCTGAAGTACGTTATGGTGCAATTTTTTTTACAAAAAAATATTTTAATAAAAAGTTATTAAAATACTAAAAAACCCTAATAATTCAAGTTTATGGGCCAATTTCATTATAAATTAATTGAAAAATAGAAAAAATAATCAAATTGTAAAAAAATTTACATATTTGGAATCTGCACTATTTCATCTATAATGGGTATTAATTTCGTAAACAAATTCTGCAAAATAGGTCTTTAGACATATGTCCAAAGTCACTATTTTCTTGTGACATTAACATGACCTTCAAGTTGCAGGTCAAACCAGGTCCAAAGCTTAGGTTCAGGTCCCTCAGCCATTTCCCGAACCAAAAAACAAGCCAAAAACCTGACAAAAAATTCATATTTTAGAAAGCGGGATCCTATTTCATAAAAAAACCAATTTTTTTTATGGTTCTACGAAACGGGATCCCATTTTGAAAATTGCCAAAAATTGAAAGGTTTTCAAAACGAGATCCCGTTTTGAAAACTTGTCATTTTGGAAAATTTTCAAAACAAGATCTAGTTTGAAAATTTTCTAAAAGCGAAAAAAAAAAATTTCAAAACAGGAAAAAACTGGATCCCGTTTATTAAAAAGTGGGTTCCCATTTTTTGCAAGCCAATTTTGTTTTTTTGCCTAAGGCAAAAACTTCCACATTTCGTGGACTCATCTTCTTGCATTTACCCATAGATAAAGAGTGAGAGGAAGAGAAACCTAAAGAAATGGTGGGATAGAGATAGAAATAAATATACGGGGAGGTGTACAAGGAGTGGGAGGGAGGGAGATAAGAAGAGGGAGAGAGACATAATATATAGTGATAGAGAGATATGAAGAGATAGATGGAGATGAAGAGATACAAAGAGGAGGGAGAGGGATAGATAGAGAAATAGAGAGAGTGAGAGTGAGACATAGAGAGGGAGGGAGAGGGATAAATATAGAGAAAGATAGGGAGATATAGAGAGGGAGAGAGGGAGATTGATAGAGAGAGATAGAGAGGGAGGGAGAGGGAGAGGGAGAAATATAGAGAAAAAGAGAGGTGATAAAGCCCAAGAAAGGGGGAGGGAGAGATAGAGAGTGATAGGGAGGGAGAGTAACAAATACAGAGAGGGATATACACATTTCTTAAAGGGAGAGAGAGATGGTGAGAGAGATTGAAAGAGATATAAGGGGAGGTTGAGGGGGAGGGGAGGAGGAGGGAAAAGGAGAGGGAGAGATATAAAGAGATAGTGAGAGATATATAAAGAGATAGAGAGGGAGAGGAAGGTAATTATAGAGATAGTAAAAATATAATACATATAGAGAAAGAGAGAGGGAGAGAGATATGGAGAGAAAGAACATGATAGAGATATAGGATCAATATAAAAATAGAATGGGGAGACAATGAGAGATAGAGAGGAAAAGAGGGGGGGAGATAGATATAGAGATAGGAAGAGGGATACATATATATATTAAAACATAGAAAATAGAGGAAAAGATGTGATAAGATACAAAATTATGCTCCATACCCCTTCTTTTCCTAAGGTTTCATTAGAATGCAAACCACAAAGCCAAGAGATTGAATTTCAACCTTAATGGTGATCTAATCATACATGAGTTTGCATTGTTTATTAGAGCATTAGGAATGATTTTAGAATTATTTGAAATGATTTAGCCTAATTAAACTATGTGACCTAGTACAAAGAATATAAATTCTTGAAGATAGATAAACAAAAAAAATTAATTGCAAGTGGATCTGAGGGATGCAGGGTGATATATACCAACCCAAAAAAGCTTGTCCCAAGTACTGTAGAAGGACGCATCGTCCAAGGGGCAAATGAGTCCCTGTAGGGAAATTTTGATCAACTTTTGGGGTCCTTTGGAGATGGATCTAGGCTTTTGTTTCCCACCTACAAATTTGTTAGAATGCCAAAAATGAATTATGTAATTCAATTTTTGTATCTTGGCAAGAATGGTGACAACAAATGCAACAATACAAAATTGCTCTTCAAGATCTCTTCAACCTATAAACTGCACTACACAAAAAGAGAAAATGTTGGGGCCATATAGGGGTTTTCCTTAGTCAAACCCCGTGAAGAGTGTTCCCACTTTCACTATGGCAAGATGTCAATAATGAAAACCTTAATGACAATGGAAGGAAATGATAAATGGACACAGTTTCTGCAACTCACCACCCTTCAATCGATGCCTTAAAGGATTGAAGACAAACACATCACTTCAAGGATCTTGGATCTTGATTGATAAACTTGCTTGAATGCTTGAATGATTGAAGACCTACAACACTTGTTAGCCTTCAACATGAACACACAAACTTTGACATGATGTTAGGATCTTGATTGTTGCTACAAATGATTGCTAATGCAATTCTAGAATACTATTGACAATAATACTTGCTCAATATGATTTCTTCATAAAGTGTGTTCTTTCGAAATGG
The DNA here is from genome assembly GCA_007258455.2 of Sequoia sempervirens. Lineage (NCBI taxonomy): Eukaryota > Viridiplantae > Streptophyta > Pinopsida > Cupressales > Cupressaceae > Sequoia > Sequoia sempervirens. Next base: position 107,792 of record VDFB02341871.1, read on the forward strand.
TCAAATGACTGTATTTATAAGTGTTTATCCTATTTCTCAAAAATTAGATTCTAAAAGCTAACACTTCCAATTTGAATTTTGATCATTAAAATGCCACCAAAAACATATTTTAATTTAAGTCCTGGTTCATAAAGGGGAATGGGTCCTGGCCCAAGTTAATGTTGGTTCCCCTTTCAGAAAATAGAAAGAATTAGGCTTTGGAATGCATAATTTGACAAATTAGAAGCTTAATTAAGTCCAATAAATTAGGGGGACAAAACATAATTTGAAATTGTAAAGGTATACAATTTTCTACGTTATATATATATATATATGGAGAGAGAGAGATCTAGAAAAGGAGAGAGAGAAAGAGTGGTAGAGGGACAAAAAGAGAAAGGAAGTGATAGAGATATAGGATAAATATAAATATAGAATGAGAGAGAGAGAGAGGGAGAGGGAGAGAGGGGGAGAGATAGAGAGATAGAGATAGGAAGAGGAATATATAGATACTAAATTGAATTAGACTTTAAACTTTTATAAAACACATGCGTGTTACAAAATGTGTTCACTTTTTATAAACAACTTTTATTTCCTGCCAATTTTGTCTTGGAATAGGTTGGACTATTAACTTGCCTCCAATTCATGCATTTTTCACATTTAATGTATTTTTTTAACTTGCACATCATTAGGTTTACACGTTATATAATGATATTTAATAAAATTACCACCAAAATGTTGCATAACTTCTTAGCTTTTTAATCATATATTTTTAATTCGAAATACATTAACATTTTTAAAAAGAATTATCTTACTAATGTTTCTATTTTTTATAGATACATATGCATTGATTTTTCTTTATAAATTTTGATCTGTTTATCAAATTTTGAAAAAAATAATATAATATTATTTTGCATTTCATTCTTTACACGTTGAAAAATTATATTTTTTATTATCTTTGTGTAATTTATGTGGCGTGTATGCTCAATGACACATTTTTTAGGATGCATCAACTTTGAAAAATCACAAAAAGAAAATGCAATTAAAAATTACAAAAAAATACACTTCTAATTCTCACACTTAACTATATTTCTAGCAACCGATTTTTAAAAATACTAAATGCAACAAAAAGAGGGCACACACCAAACACTATGTTATGTTTTACTAAGAAAAATAGGAACATTTTTGTGTGTTGACAACATTTCACTCTTTTAATATTGACTATTTTTTAAAAACTTCAATAGTTTCGAAACTAGATTCAAAGCAATATAATTCTTGTTCTTGTTGTATATTCAAATTTTGAGTGCATACATCGCATATTATTCATCCAACTTCAAGTATATCTGATTTAAAAAATAGTCACTTTTGACTCCCTTTTTGTGTACCATTATGCACTTACAACTGTGTTTTACAACCTTTTTCATTCACCTCCTATATGTAACTAAAAAATCTATATCTATCACTGTAACATCCTTAAATGGTCTTTGGGAGAGAGCCAAGGTCAAATGTCAATGTACAAGTCATACATGCCAACCAACATCGTATTTGCATGGCATCCTATACATGAAACCATGTACCCTATGTCAACCACTAGATGTCTTTGAGGAGTCCATAGATAGATGTATTTGAGATCCATCCCCTATCTAATTGCGTCCATTTGAGGCCATTAATAGACTATTTGGTCATGTAGGGTGGCAGGTAAGGTTTCTAGTTGAGTTGCAAAAGTTTGAGGTGGAGGTAGAATTTAAGCTTGTAAATGTCCATAGGAATTCAAGAATTTTTCAAGTGAATTAATGGTGAGAACCAAGGAGATATAGGGAATCAAGAATTAGAAGGATTGATGGAAGTTTTTTAAAGGGAAGCCATAAAAAAGAGAGAAAATAAATTTTACAAGGAAAACATGGGTAGAAGTGATTGGAAGGTCCACATTTTCATAAATAACATACGAAGTGCGTGGGAATATGAGGAAGTGGAATAGAAACAACTTCCAAGGAGTGTAAGATTACCTATAGATTCCAAATCTCCACAAGGAATGAAATAAGTGAGAATGTAGACATGTGAGGAATTGGGACCTAAAAAGAAGGAAGGAAAAATGTAGGGGTATGTGTGAGGTCCACATGTCTATAGGGAAGTACTAAGAGATTAAAATAGTGTGGAAAGCAAAAATCAAGAGGAGGTAATAAATTTGTGCCAAGTGCAAAGGTGCGTGGAAATTCCATAACATTGTAAGGGAAATGAGATGTGAAGTAGACATATGGGGGTTTGGTGAAAGGAGGCATGATTGGAAGTGTCCACAAGGTCAACATTTCTATAAATGAAAGAAAGATGTGGAGATTCAATAATGTTGGAAAGAGGGAAAAGTCTAGAACTCCACACAAGATCCATGTTTCTACAAAAGAAATGGTGCAGCATGGACTTCTGGAGATGTGGGGAGACGAAGGATGGGTAGAATTTTAAGGGATCTATAATTTTGCAAGAAAAGATGGAAATTGGGGAAATGGGAAGTGAAAGGAAGAGAGGTTTTTTCATATAAGTTTTAAAAATCAACAGAGATGTAAGAAAAAACAACCTCCCCAAAAAAAATTAGAAAATTTGACATTATAGCACATTGCAAAGGCTTGAATGAGCTCAAAACATGGCATGAAATACAAGCTAACCAAGGGGACTCATTTAGGAAAATATCTAATTGAATATTAATGATGGGAAAAGTAAAGCCAAGATAATAAAGGGGGCACCAAACTTAGAATTTTTTTTAGGACATATGCTAACATTGGCTCTAGTTGAGGGTGTGTGCCTCCAACAAGCACTATGAGAATCCATACTCTCTTGGAGGTAAACCAAAATAAACAAAAATATACAACATGACCAACATAAAAATAATCAAAAAAAATGAGACAGACAAAAGTAAGGAAATAAATAATGTACATAGGCCATGAGAAAGCCCAAAATCTTAAGAGAAGTAGTGTTTGAGATGTTGAATTCTCCATCTCAACCCTTTATATTTAAAGCGCCTTGACCACACTTATCTACAACTTGATAAGGTCTAATACATAAAGTTTAAAAACTCATGTTTACCCTCGTCTTTAGGCCTTGAATTCCAAATGAGGATGGCACCCCCACCTTGTATTGATTTGTCTCAAACTAAACATTCTAATAGAATTTTAAAAAACTAATCTTTTCAAATTAATTATTATTTAGAAAGCCCGCCATTATTTGCATTTGCTATTTATTTTTCCGAATCATAGTGGAAAAATAGACCACTTACATTTTATTTTTTCACTTTAATCAGTTGGCATTTGATGTAATCTGGTTATTTCATGTACCTTTAAACCCCGAAAATTAGCAACTTTAGTCTTAAAGAATCCTTGAAAAGAAGTAAAGAACAAAACAAGTTTAGAATAATGAAAATTAAAGATAAAGCACCGTTGTTAAATATTTTAATTTTTAATAGTCTACAAATATAGCTTAAACAAACATCATCTAAGTCAATGAATGCAAATACTTAGCTCCTTCAAGTAATATAATTCTTAGATCTTAACCAAATAGTTAAATGTCATTTCGGAGAGTTGAACTTAGGCGTCCGCAATGAAAATCCAGTGCTTAAACCAATTGATCTGTGAACCCTTCAGCCAAAGTTGAAAATTTCACAAACAATCTAAATATTTATACATGACGTCTATTAATAAAGTGTTCCTTGTTTTATTATTATCATCAATGTGAAAGAAAAAACACATTAAAAGATATTAGTTTTTCTCTAATAAAAATTAACTACTTTCTCAAATTATTGTCCAATGCAAATAAAATTGTTCTTCGTTTCATCCTCTAGGTTTGCTAATTGTATGAATGTATTCCTAATACTGTAGCTGAGATCAGTTGATGATTTAATTTTATTGATGATTTAATTTTATTAATTATTTGGGGAGAAATGGTAAGGAGGCCAAGGAATATAGTATAAAATATAGGTATTTGATAAGATTGACCAAATTTAGTATTATGTTTGAAAACAACAAAAACTTTATAAAAAGGCATTCTTCAGTCGTCCCCAGTCAGTTAATCCAACTACAGAATTTATAAAATCTGAAACGAGGTTAAAGTACATTATGCTTGTCAATATGATGATGCGTTTTCTATTCAGGGGTCTTTAGTTAAAATAAGCATCCTTGCTTCTCGCTATATATTTTTATATTTTAGTTTTGATTTTGGAATATAAATTTCTATTCTTGCAGCAATTCATTAAGATGAACATTTTTTTCTGATTGCAGAAAGAACATCCGGTTAGTATCATGTGCCTGGACAATTCATCTGTCTTGGCTCGGTGTTAAGGATTTGAAGCTTTTCCATTACACAAAATGGCTCTGGACTCCAATCTGGCCCCATTTCTTATGAGTGTGAAGCCATTCAATTATGCAATAACAGTGTGAGCCAAGCAACTTCACCAACCTACCAACGGCCAATTAGCTCTTGATGATAATTAAATATTTTGCTGAGTTAAAAAATAAAAGGAGTGCATAAAGATTTAGGCTCATAACTCTTCCCTTTAATAGAACAAAGGGAGATGTGCAGACCTCTCATTTTATTTAAACAGGTCATTGAACTTGGAGACAGACATTCACTATATCATCATTTTATTGTAAAAATTTATTAAATTTGCAGCAATATTACAATTCTAATGCTATTGTTTTACTCCAGGAATTATATATATAAAGCAATTGTAAAAAGATTCGATATCAATAAGCTCACTGACAATTAACATAACCTCCATTAGTGTTCATAATATCATTTACAGTCCCAACAGAGTTAGGAATGAAGAAACAAGTCCAAGAATTCAGCTCTGAATGCATTGAAACAAAATAAGCGCTAGAATGGTCAAGCCTTTTGTAATGTCCCCGTTTTCGGCATGATCATAGTTGACAGTGTGTTAGCCCTTTATTGGACCCTTGTGGGCTAGCCAGTTTGGATAGAGGGTCAGTGGTGCATTTTGGAGAGTTTGTTTGTTCGTGTTTTCAGTGGACAGTGTTTAGATCACAGTGAGCGTTGGCATTCCAGGAGTTCATCGCTTCTGACGGCACGAGTTATCCTGAGTTTTGAGCATGTTACGGGATTTTAAGTGATTAAGTTAATTTATTAACTTAAAACGCCATTTTTATAAAGTCACATTGACTTTATTAATATTTTATCACTTAAATGTCAAAAAGGGGAATTATAATATTTTAATCACTTTAAATATTATAAAAAGTGCGCTCAAACTATTGAAAGGGAATATATTAAAATATTGAAATATTTTAATGATGAGAAAGGCCGTACATTTCTTGAAATGCGTGCCATTTCATATAAAGGCTTTTCCTGGCAATAGAAACTCACCTTTTGATTATTTCGAATTGCCTTGAGCATCTTTCTTTGAGCATTCTCCTGTGACCAGGGTTTGATCAATTTGTCCATTGGAGAACGGAAAACTCTTCAGTGTTGAGTACTCTTGAGGCTGTGAAAGATCAGCTGAATCAGTACAGTTGAGAGCTTCACACAGAAGTTCTACAGTTGCAGACAGAGGGATTTTATATGCAGTTGTTTGTCTTTTGCACATTCTAGAGGGTTTCTACTGGTGGCGCCCTTTCCACAGCTTCAGAGACTTTCTTTTAGAGATTCTAATGCTTCCTTTCATGGCCGTACGGATTGCATTGGGTTTTGTGCCTTGAGAAAGGCGTGTGAAGTAATTGATAAAAACGCCTTCCTTTTGAGAGGGCTTTGGCATCTAACATTGGCGGCTAGTGATTTCAGAGGGTTGTGACCAATTTCTGAGCTGGAGAAACCTTGTCTGGAGCTTGGGCGTGCTTTTATGCTGATTTTCACCATTTCCGGCTGTAGACCTGGCCAGTTTCTTATTTAAATAATCTGGAGCCTGATTGGTATGTTTATCATTCTTAATCTATCTGTTGGTGTTTAATATTATATTCTGTACTTTCATTCTGAAGAAATAAGATCAAAATTATCTTTTATGAGCAAAAATATGCTGCGCCCCTTCTCTTCTGTCTAATAAGATTTCTTTAAAAAACTAAAAAAAACAATTAAAGACTTAAGAATTTGGGGGTTTGAGCTGAGAGCCAGCAGGGCTCATCACAGTGGTATCAGAGCTCACATCCTGCCAGCTTGTGGGGTTTGAGAATTTATGAAGTCAAATAAAGAGGGTTTTGACAAGTCCTATTTCAGAGGTGGTCCTAGAAATCAAAGAGGCGACCAGAATCCATTTCCACCATTTCCGTTTGCAGATCAGGAGGAGGAATTAGATTGGGACAATATGGCGAACAGGGCTGGAGAAAGTTCTCACAGAAATAATTGGGAGGATGAGGACAGAGAAGCCAAAGACGTGCTTAGAGGCATGGTTGCAGGGCAAGAGCAGGTTGCAACTATTCTTCAACAACTCAGCACGAATGTTCAGAATTTGTCATTAAACAGAGCTCGTAGTTTGGATTCAGATAGAGATGGCAGTATCCATAGACAGCCACAGAGGATTATAGATCCAATACGCACCTATGAGAGAGCTACATATCCCACGTTCACCAGAGATGATGCTGAGGAAGTGGATGAAGCTGAACAAGGTGGTGAAGTAAATTTTGCAGATAATATTATGGCTATGCATGATGAGTGGGATAATTTGCCACCGAGGGTTAAGGAGCACCTTAACTTCGATAGATTCATAAGCCAGAAGAGAGAGCACACCAGGAACAGGAATGACAGGCGTCCTAGACACAAACAGAGTGATCTTAAACAAGCAACCAGCAAACTAACCTTAGTACACTTTGATGGCAGTGGCAGAGTTACAGCACGTGCCTGGGTTAGTAAACTGGATACTTTCCTGACACTACGCCCCATGCCTGAGGTGGATGCCATTCGCTTTGCAGCACTTCATCTAGATGGCGTAGCACATGACTGGTGGATTCATGGTATGACTACCCTTCATCATGACAGGATTACCTCGTACCAGGAGTTTACTGATAGACTGGTAGAGAGGTTTGATAGACGTGATCCTGAGCTATTCTTCAGAGACCTTGCTCAGTTGAAGCAGTTGGGAAGCTTGGAGTCTTATATTGGTGAGTTCCAGAAGCTCTCGGTTATGGTTACTGGAATTTCAGAGAGGAGACTTGTCATTTTATTTGTAGAAGGTCTCCATGAGCCCATGAAAGGTTGGATCAAGGCATTCGATCCACCTACCTTGCACGAAGCTATGAGGAAGGCTCGTAGCATGGAACTTACAGCTTCACGTGGTAAGTTCACTTCTAATGCAGAAGCATCTTCATCCTATAGTGATAGCAAATCAGAACCTAAAGAATCAGAAAAAGTTGATGAAAAGAGGAAGTTTGCAGCTCCTTTAGACCGAGAGACAATAAATGATTTGCGTAGGAGGAAGCTATGTTTCTATTGCAAAGCTCCTTATGACCAAAACCACAATTGTCCTCTCAAGCCTAAGGGTTCAAATAGACAAATGGAGTGGTTTTATGAGGGTGATGACCTTGCTGATTTAACGGACCAGCAAGCTGGTTTTCAGGATGGGAGTATGCGATCTATCATTCTCGTCAACGCAAAAGGTGAGAAGATAGAACCGAAGATTCTAGAGGAGGAGCATGAGATGTTTCAGGAGGATTATCATTTTGATTCTAGTCCCATGGGATCAGAGGGGTTTGATTGGGATCAGTACAGTTATGAGGCTCAGTTAGTACAAAATCCTCTTTATGAGACAGATGCTACATCTTCTTGTGATAATCCGCTCTTTGAGGTGGATACTGATTCTACTTTTGATCCTGATTTAGGCAAGAGCATTGATCATAGTATTGGAGATTCCGTCAGTGCATCGAGATTTCAGACAGAGCTCGTTGAGGAGATTTCCAGTGTGTACATGGTTAGGAGTTTACACAGTTTCACTTTCAGTCATCATGTACATGACCTATTTCAGATGCACAATTCTGGTATGCAGGTGTTAGATATGTTAGATGATAGCATATCTCGGGCGGTTTTAGGGAGCAAGTGTTGTCAGCGGTTTGACTTGCTTCCTTTTGAGTTTTTCTCTCCTGTGACAGATGGTGTTGAGATTGACAGGGTACAGCATGATGATCCAGTTGATCAGATTTGGGAGTTACAGGAGACAGTTGATGACATGAGGGACATTTCACGACACTATCCTTGGGATCCTGGTGGAGTGGTTGATTCTTTGTTGTTGAGATTGCTTGCGGACAAGCAATTTCAGGGAGGGCGGACTGTAATGTCCCCGTTTTCGGCATGATCATAGTTGACAGTGTGTTAGCCCTTTATTGGACCCTTGTGGGCTAGCCAGTTTGGATAGAGGGTCAGTGGTGCATTTTGGAGAGTTTGTTTGTTCGTGTTTTCAGTGGACAGTGTTTAGATCACAGTGAGCGTTGGCATTCCAGGAGTTCATCGCTTCTGACGGCACGAGATTATCCTGAGTTTTGAGCATGTTACGGGATTTTAAGTGATTAAGTTAATTTATTAACTTAAAACGCCATTTTTATAAAGTCACATTGACTTTATTAATATTTTATCACTTAAATGTCAAAAAGGGGAATTATAATATTTTAATCACTTTAAATATTATAAAAAGTGCGCTCAAACTATTGAAAGGGAATATATTAAAATATTGAAATATTTTAATGATGAGAAAGGCCGTACATTTCTTGAAATGCGTGCCATTTCATATAAAGGCTTTTCCTGGCAATAGAAACTCACCTTTTGATTATTTCGAATTGCCTTGAGCATCTTTCTTTGAGCATTCTCCTGTGACCAGGGTTTGATCAATTTGTCCATTGGAGAACGGAAAACTCTTCAGTGTTGAGTACTCTTGAGGCTGTGAAAGATCAGCTGAATCAGTACAGTTGAGAGCTTCACACAGAAGTTCTACAGTTGCAGACAGAGGGATTTTATATGCAGTTGTTTGTCTTTTGCACATTCTAGAGGGTTTCTACTGGTGGCGCCCTTTCCACAGCTTCAGAGACTTTCTTTCAGAGATTCTAATGCTTCCTTTCATGGCCGTACGGATTGCATTGGGTTTTGTGCCTTGAGAAAGGCGTGTGAAGTAATTGATAAAACGCCTTCCTTTTGAGAGGGCTTTGGCATCTAACATTGGCGGCTAGTGATTTCAGAGGGTTGTGACCAATTTCTGAGCTGGAGAAACCTTGTCTGGAGCTTGGGCGTGCTTTTATGCTGATTTTCACCATTTCCGGCTGTAGACCTGGCCAGTTTCTTATTTAAATAATCTGGAGCCTGATTGGTATGTTTATCATTCTTAATCTATCTGTTGGTGTTTAATATTATATTCTGTACTTTCATTCTGAAGAAATAAGATCAAAATTATCTTTTATGAGCAAAAATATGCTGCGCCCCTTCTCTTCTGTCTAATAAGATTTCTTTAAAAAACTAAAAAAAACAATTAAAGACATAAGAATTTGGGGGTTTGAGCTGAGAGCCAGCAGGGCTCATCACACCTTTTGGGATGCCACTAAATGAAACACAAAATTTTGAAAAATTAAAACAATAGAAAGGAAGAAAAAAGCATTTACTACGAAGTATGACCCAATAATGGTATAAATAGCAAAAACAAGCAGTTCTGTCTGAAAATTTCACAAGAATTTACAGCAAATGTGAATAGCTCTTGATAGGATATCATTTGCTGCTAAAGTAATATCAGATCAATTTAACCAATAATATTTCAATTGTTATCCATATTTTTGTTCACATTTGCCTTTTTTTCTGAACAGACTCAATTTCCCTAGTAATGCAACCTCTGAAAACCTGTTTGAAACACGAAGCTCAATCCAAACATTATTTCTTTGCTTCCTCCTCTTCTCTCATTTTCTTCTCCCATCTTCGCTTCTGCATATACACAAATTAAAAAAAGGGTTTAAGTGCAAAATACACAAACACCAAATTTCACTTGATACCATACCAGGGCACTTCTGTTCTCAAGAGTATGGTTTCCAATAAAAGGTTTAAGTAAAAAGCTCACAAGAGATGAAACCCCACCAACAAAATGAACTGAACAAGTATAAGCTAAATGAACAGTTGATGTTTATGATGATTATGATGATGACCGACTTCCTAAACCTAAGTAAGACCTGTGCTCTGTCTTCTCTAACAGCATGACTGTCATGTTATATAGCTTCATTTCATCTGCTTAGCATTCTAAATTTCTACCTACCGAAAATTCACAAGAAACTTATAAAAACAATGGAACCGGTTAAGATTACCCTCTTTCCATGGAGAATGTGTGACAATCTGTCTAGGAAAGACAACTAATAAGATCTCCAGAAATTGTATCAATACTTTGTTAAAATCATAGCTCCCAGACAAAAAGGGCCAAGTATATTGCAGGAAACACTGAAAAATGAAATGAAAAAAAAATTCTACTAGGCACATAGGTTAGGTAATATCCATGGTCCAAACTTATGTTGGCGTTAATAGTATGTGCAAAAGCTAATCAATAAATAGAATTATCATAAAAACAATATTGAGCTCACAAGAGAAATTGCGTGTAAACATGCAGATATAATATATGTTCATCACAGAATATTTTCTTGTGGTAACTTGAGGATCGAACAACACATAGTACCAATCACATTTCACAATGCTAAATCTTAAAATAAATGTTTGTTGTGGCATTTAGGTGGGTTTTATAAAAATCCTCATCCTCCAAGATGGCAATAAAAACAAATTAAACCATTGAACCCATTAATTTTTAGACCATGGCAAGCAGATTCCGTGTTCACAAAATTTAGTTCTAACGGCAAAGAGCTTAAAACCAAGAACTCCAAATCAAAACAGCCGAACTAAGTACACTAATCTACAAACACTGACTGCTGAAAAGATTAACAGTGAATATTCACAGATTTGAACTCTCATACTGCATCTATCTTCTATTACAACTGAAATGAAATACATTGCGCTGGAATGAAATTTTAGAAAAGAAACTCTATATGCATCATGATTAAAATAAAAATAGGTACCCTTTAAATAGACAAGTGCACTGTGAATCTAACTAAGAGAAACTAGATGAGGTGTCATGTAAAGCTCAAATAAAGCTTGCAACTCATTGAGCGACACTCAGTTTGACTCAAAATTGAGATTTAAGTTACATCCCCAAACTGATCAATCAAACCTAGTCTAACAAATAATAACTCCTAATCAGAGTAGTTGAGATTAAGTTACATCCACAAATCACTCATCTTAAATAGTTAATCAGGTGCTAATCGCAAGGAAGACTCCCTACATAGCTGGGATTTATTCTTCTATATAGCTGCATCCTGTCCATGTTGATCTCTGCTGTGTACAAGTCTGGATCTATTGCTGTCACTGTTGTGCCATCACTATGAAAATATTAGTCAAGCAACTCAAGGTAAAAACTCTAACACTCCCTCTTTGCAAGGTAAGTGTTCTCCACCAATCCAAGTCTCTCTCAACATCTCAAACTTCCCCTTAGGCAAGGGCTTCATCAAATTATCTGCAACCTGTGAATCCAATGGAACATACTCAAGTACCACTGCTCCCTTCAAGACTTTGTCCCTGAAGAAATGGTATTGAATGTCTGTATGCTTAGAGCAATCGTGAATCACTAGATTCTTAAGAGCCTGATGCACCTCTGAGTGTCATAGTACACAGCTTTCAGCTCCAACATTGGATTAGTTACTTTTCCTATCAACTTGCAAAATTATATTGCCTCACAACTGCCTGAACTCAATGCCACTACTGCCTGTTTCCTGTTAAACCAGGATATCATACCTAGCACCAAGCTAAAACAAAAACTTAAAATTCTCTTCCTAGCACTAGCAGCACTAGCCCAATCTGGATCCACAAAGCCACACGAAATCAACTCTCAAATTGCAACATACCTCAACCCATAATGAGGTGTACCGTTCAAGTATTAAAGCACATGCTCTGTTGCAGTCTAGAGAATTTGCCTCGACTCAACCATGAACTCACTCACTGTATTCACTACAAAGCAACTATTTGGTCAAGTATTCACCAAATACAAGTGAGAAACTATTAACCATTATACACCAAAGGATACCCCAAATCAGAATTTAAATGCATTATCAACTTTAGATTCAAAAAATAGGAATAGACAGAAGCTTACAATCCATCATCTAAAATATCTTTAGAATCTCTACTATGTACTTCTCTTTACAAGGAGGAACTCACTTGTACCCTGCCACACCTCAAGATCCAGAAAATGGTGCATAAGGCTAATGTCCTTCATATCCTACTTGGAGACCAACTCCCCATTGCATCATGCTATTTGCTTCTCATTGCCACCAGTAAGGATCAAATCATCAAAATATAAGAGCAAAACTAATAGATCTTACTTATCAAACAAATAGTAAATGTTAGGATCTGCAGTAGTTTTGGTGAATCCCAAATTCAACAAGTACTCATCAATATATGAATACCAAACACATGGTGCTTACTTCAGCTTGTACAATACATTCTTCAACCTACGTAGATGGGTCTCTTGCTCATGCACCTCAAACTCCCTAAGCTGATTGATAGACACTTCTACCACTATCTTGCCATTCAAAAACGTTGACTTCGTATCCATCTGATATAAAAGCTACTCAAAATAAGATAAAAAAGATATATTAATTACCTTGATACAAGTATATCTTGCAACTAGAGAATGGTCTCGCCATAGTCAACTCCCTCTCTTTGGAAAAACCCTCATGGAACAAATTTGGCCTTCTCTATGCTCCCATTTGGTTGCATGCTTCACCTTGTACAACCGCCTAGAATCAATCAATGGCTTTGCTTTTGGTCTTGGCAAAGTTTCCCAAACATCAAGCTACATAATTAAGTGATACTCCTTCGCCATGGCACCTTGCTACACTTGCTCTGAATTTGCCTCCTCAAAACTGGAAGGCTCAACACCAATGCAACATAACTCAAAAACTTCTTAGGGGGATGACTCACACAAAAAGAAGTCTATGGTGGTCCTACTTGTTCCTATGCCTCATGCAATGTCTAAGCAAGCCATCTAGGCTTCTTTGTTGTACTTGAAGGTAATGTAATATCTATTCTTGTACTAGAGTCTAGATGAACTAGGTCTTGTATTGTTATACTTTGCAAATCAGCACCTTGGACAGCAATTTGTACACTATCCTCAACCTCCATGGGAGGCACCTAAGACTTGGCGGACCAAGCACCCTCATCAAACTTCATGACACAACTCACTACTATCTTTCCCTATGAAGAAACATAGACCTTGCAAGCCTCAAAGGACTCATTGTATCCCACAATCACACCCTTCAAGCTAGAGGGTTCAAACTTCGTCCTCTTCTCCTCTAGCACATGAATGTAGACATGACTCCCAAACACCCAAAACTGAAATCATCAAATTTGTCTCATGTGAAAGCTTCCTCTAGAGTCTTGTCCTTCTCTATCCTATGAGGACATCTATTCAAAATGTAAACAGCACAACTGCATGCTATTTCCCAAAGAAACATGGCAAATCTACGTTAGGATCATGGCCTTTATTATCTCTATAATGGACCAATTCCTCCTCTCTACAACACCATTATATTGAAGATTGTAAGGAATAGTTAGCTCCCTCTTGATCCTTGCATCCTTGCAGAAGGCATCAAAGTCCTTGGAGGTACACTTGAATCCGATGTTAGACCTCAAAACAACCTAGCTACCTATCTAATTCTCCATAAGAGCTTTTAAATCTTGGAACTTCCCAAAGACCTCATCTTTGGTCTTCAAGAAATAAATCACAGTTTCCTTGGAGGAAGCATCAATAAAAAACAGTCAATGATATCAACCAATAAAGGTGCTAAGATAGGTCCACACATATCTGAACGAATTAGATCAAGAAACCCTCTGTAATGTCCCCTAATTGGGAATGCCCTAAACTTTCCCTAATTTCTCAATTTCCAAATAAACAAATGGGTTAGAGAATGCCTCTCATGGCTCACCTGATTGAAACCCTGCAAACAGATTAGAAACCATTTACCACAATAATACTAATTAGCAGATTATCATAATTAAACATCAATAAATTCATGAAAGAATTATTAATTCAATCATAAAGCATTTTAATATCTTTGGAAAGCTCAACCATAGGAGAGCATGGGAGAAAGTGACTTTGATGGGGTGTCTCGGATCCTCTACTCTAGGCCCAAGAGTGGATATACCATCCCTCTTGGCCTCATGTGGCCCATGCCATTCATATGAGGTGGTCTAGCCAATGAGGTGTCCACCTTCCGTTCCCCCTTATCTTGCCAACCATTTCCCTCTCTCTATGATTGGACTTCTTGTGCTGATTCACCATGAAAAGGGGTGGGGGTGACATTACAACAGGGTGCCCTAAATCATGCCCTAGATTCACAAATATAATGTAGTTAGGGTTATGAGTTGAAAAATGCGCCAATAACTCGCAGGACGCGCGAGTAATCACGTTACAGAGAGGGCGGCGAGTAAATCGCACAATAACTCGCACCCGTGTAAATGCATTTACACGCCGCGATTTCAGTGAAAAAACACGCAAAAAATCGCACTTTCTCGAGGTAAAATCGTGCTTAGGGTTTTCAACTTAATATTTAAGCAAATACCTCACACCAAAAAAAACGCGTGCCATCTTTGCTCGGGATTTCAGCGTTTTTCTTGCCATCCATGGCACGACTAGGGCACGGCAACGGCGATGCAGCACAAAAGGGATTCAAGTTGATTATTTAGATTTCATCGGATCACAAAAATGTTAATTTGCTGCTTGCATTCACTGTCAAACGCATTCACGCATTCACAATATTATTTTTTATTTCAAATTTCATGATTTCTTTTTTGAGTTATTTTGGTCGATGTCATAGTATTACAGCATTAAAACATAATATAAATTTTATAAGTATTAATTTTATAAGTAATAGTTATTATAGTATTATGGTATATAAATTTTATATAATATTAATTTTATTAAGAATTTAACTATTACAATTAAGTAATACTACATAATACTTTAAACTTTTAATATATAAAGTTAAACTTATATATTAAATAATACTTTAAATTAAAAAAATAAAAAATAATAATAATATTTTAAACTTTTATTATTTAAAATTAAACTTATATATTAAATTATTAATTATATTATTATAAATATAAGTTTGAGTTTAAATATAATTATTAATATATAAAATTTGAATACAGTTTTACAATATTAAATTATTAATTATTAAAGTATTACTATAAAAATGTAAATATTAATTTTATTCAGTATTAATTTTATACGGTATTATATTATAGTATAAAAATACAAATATTAATTTAAAGTTATCTATATAAAATTAAATATTTGCATTTTATAAAGTTATCGAATTTTATATGTGTGTTTTTGAAGAATATATTAAAAAATTGTGTATTTTCAAATGTTTGATAAATTTGCCGAGTTATTGCCGAGTTTTTCCCCAAGTTTTTGCCGAGTTCCGAGTTTTCAAAAATTTTGGGCCTGCCGAGTTATTGCCGAGTCCGAGTTTTTCAACTATGGAACTTATAACTTACCACTTGAATGCTTCAATCAAGATATATCTTGGTTTAGATCCTGCAATCATGTTAGATAATATCGGAAATATAATTCATATGATCAGAACATAATAAATTCCTTATCTATTTAAGCTATACAAAATACATAACTACCATTATCCATAATGCATAGTGGAAGTTTTAATCATAATAGGACTTGGATGAGACACATGATAAATCCACCCGAAGCAATCCATCTAAGACCAAAGGCGCGCAATGTCAAACCAAGACAACTCACCCTTTGGCCCCAAGCAGCAGGAACATCCAACCAAGACAATTCCACCCTTGAGGTGGCCTACTTAGCATGTGAGGCCTGTAGACGGCATCTCCTAACTTGTTTCCTTCAACCTTACATTTGATTGATTATAGGATAAAGACATAAATAAATATATATTAACGATTGTTGACTTCTGCCCTTGTCTGCTGAGTGCAGATAATTATGTTGATCTGCTCCAATTGCCTTGTTGTTTGATTTGTTTCTTAACATTTAGAAGATATTGCTTAGTATAAATCAAATGAATAGGAAAGAATCATAATTATTTATAAAGCTCCATAATTGATGTAAGCATCATTATTGCATAATTGTATATATATATATATATATATAGAACTTACTTCCCTTATTGATTTGTCATTTGGCTTAATATATCTCTTCTTGAACCATCTTTTTCTTCCTATGTATTTCCTATTCCAAGTCTGATTGTATCATATTAATGTATCTGTTGCTATGCTCAGGAAACAGTCCCATTTCTGTCCTTATTCCCCATTCATATATCTGCCTTTAAATCTCCTTATTATATTTCTGCCGCTTTTCTGAGTGTAGATTTATTTCCCAATATGATTCCTTGGTCCTTCATCCCATTTCTTCCCTATATATTTATATCTTCTTTGTGCCACTTCATGAAAAGAGACATCATGTTCATCACAAACCACATGTCGTAGGCTATTTTAGATCATTCTCACGACTAGAGCTACTAAAGGTAATTCAAACAATGCAATTTTTTGATTTTATGTTTTACATGAGAAATATACTTTAAAAAAAGTAAATATACATTCTTCTTTGTTTTTAATTATTTAATTATTTATTTTCAAATAGGTTGTTGAGACTAGATTTGCATCCAACACAATTGTCTTGAGAAAACTTGTGAAGGTGCAAGCGGCACATTCTGGTCTAGTCATTAGCCAATCATGGTCCATATGGAGGCAATCCAACACTGAAAGGGCAGCAAATGTAAAGCAAATGATTCTAGATGACACTTGGTAGGATCAAGTGGAATATCTTCTTGGTCTCAACGAGCCTATCGTGAGTATGATCCACTTTACTAACATGGATAAGCCATGCTTGGGAAAGGTTATGATGGCATCGACTCAATGATTGAGAAGATGAAATCCATCATAAATACAAAAGAGCAAGATCTTGAAGAAACCTTCTTCAAAGAGGTGCAGTCAATTTGTGTTGAGCAGGGAAACAAAATGACCACCCCACTCCATCTTCTTCCCTTCCCATTGACCCCTAAATATTACAGTGAAGAGATCCTTGCTATGCCAACAAGGGTACCACCATACTATGATGCAAAAGTCAACGACAGATTTAAGAAAGCTCTTACTAAAATCTTTTGTAATTCTGATATGGAAGATGAAATTGCAAATGAATTTGCTGATTTTGTAGCCTCTCATGGTCAAAATGTTTCTGTTCTCTGTGACAAGTATAGGAAGGATGCTCACTCTTGGTGGTACCTCAATGGCCACAAACTGCCACACCTCCAAGTTCTTTGCAATCAAAATTTTATCATGTTTATGAATTTTACCCACTCTCTAAATTAGTAAATTTTATCATGTTTATGAAAAATACGTTTCTCTGAATATTAAAAGAGGAACTGAAACCGCGTAATTCTGAGAGGAAAATGGCCCCAAAATTGAGCGTCACGGAGAAATTACTGTCAACGTCAATGTCAACAAGAAAAAATCGAAAGTAACAATTGCGCTTCTAGTGGGTAAACGGATAGTTGAAGCTGGAACTACAAAATTGTTAATTTAATAGCTCTAATGAGAGCTCCCTTTGCTTCAATAGGTTGTTAGTTCTTCTTCAGCGGAACGGAATTGGAGTACATACTCCATCTACTCAGTGAAGCACAACCTATTGGCATCAAGCAAAGCAAAGGAGCTAGTTTACATGCATTCCAACTTGCACCTTCTTACTCATAAAGATGAGTACAAGGATGGGGCAACAAAGTTGTGGGATGTAGAACCAGCGTGAATTGGCTTGGATCTTTCTTTTGTTGCACAATCTTCAGTTTTTGAGGAGTTGAGTAGCCAACATACTTTTAGTGCAAGTGGCAGTGGGGTTCCATCATCTAATTTTAATGTTGATGACAATTTTGGTCTTAATGATAACCCACATGATGCTCATTAGTGAACTGATTACTAATTAGACTATTTAAATGTTAAACAATGAAAATCTATCATGACAGTCAAGTTTGATCCTTTTGATATTGAAAACTGAATTTAAATTAGTATATTATGTTTCAAATTTTGAAATTTGTAATGGTTTTGTTTAGCATATGCATTGGTATATGACATTCTAAACTTAATTATGTTTTGTTTAGCATATTTATGTTCTACGGACGTACCCAAAATGTACCCGAACCCCTTCGCCACCTCCCCCGCTTCCCCCCCCCAAATAAAATCTGTAGTAACAGCATACCATACCCACGTACCCACACCCAATTCAACTACTTAGGAATTTGCAATTATTATACATGAAAGAATTGTGACAAAATCAAGATTGCAACAACAAACTCCTGATTTCATTATTCAACACAACATGGAAAGATTATATCAACTCTAGGAAACTATTGGCATAGTCTCCCTCCGTCAATACAGCATTTTCAATCTGCAAAAACTACAACTCAAACAACCTACATCATAACCTTCAAACAATGAAGAAATCTCCCTTCTTTCCTCCAATTTGCAAACAAAACTCTATGAAAGCTAACTCTCCTTCAATCCATGCATTGATTTATGACACATGTTTTCCTCTTCCAATTGTGACACCAAATTCAAGGACGAGTTTTGGTCAAATCCAGGATGTAACTCATTCACCAAATAAAAATAAAAATAAAATGCCAAGTGTGGCGTCCTCTCCAACATGCATCAAGTTGCCATTGAATTTGCATTAACATGCACAATAGAGCACCCCATTTCCCAAGGCTAAATTTGACAAGTCAAAGATGCCTTACTCATATAACAGTTCATCTATGACGCATCATACATGCTCTTACACATTATCAATGTTGTCATATGTAACCCCCATATTGAAAGAGGTGTCATAACCCATCCTTAACCCGTATACGAGTGGCAGAAGGGAGCCTCCAAGAATCCCACCATGTGGAACACCCATTTTACAAAAGAATAATTTCAAAATTACACAAATTGAAATCTTAAGAGATATTCCACCCACTAAGAACCCATGGTCCTTATTTGCAAATAAAAATGAAAGAGAAAATATTTTTGATTGATGCCTATTAACCATAACCTGAGATGCTCCTGCATCAATAAGCAGTGACAAATTCCCTTTAAATGTGACATTAATTTGGCCTTCAGACATGACATAATTTGCAGTAGACTTGAGAAAAATATTTGGCAACAGATTTTGCCCTTAAAACATATATAATTTGCAGAGGATATGAGGACAAATTCAGCAACAGAATTGCCCTAAAAATGGGGAACTTACTGCAGATTTCAGAGTCTTATCTTTTGACATTTGTTTTCAGAAATCATCCAGCTGTGAACAATTAAAGGTGTTTGCCCATGCCGTATTTTGCTGTTTTTGAGGATTCACAGGGGCCAACAGCTGCTTAAGCACTATATAATTTTTATAACTGATTTAGATTTTCCTATATCACTAGTTTTTCATTTAGGGTTTTTGGAATTTTCTCCCTTCAAATGTGACAGTGATTTGTGGGAAACAGTGAAACATTTTCCCCTTGAATGTGACATAATTTGCGGAAATTTTGAGGACAAATTCAGCACAGATTTTCTCCAAGAGTGGGGAACTCGGTACCAACTTACAGGGTCAAACATTTGTCATTTATTTTCATAAATTGTCCAGCTTTGTGAAGAATTGAAAAAGTTTCCTGTACTGTATTTTATTTCTTATCAGGATTCAGAGGTGTCAACATCTGCTTAAGTTTCACAAATTTTTCATAACTGATTCAGTTTCCTCCTATGTCATTAGTTTTTATTTAAATATTTTTTAGGTTCTTAATTTTCATTTAAGATTTTTATAAGGTTCTACACCAGTAGCTGTTTTAGGCTTTTTCATTTTTTTGAATTTATTTGAATAAAGTAAACTATTTATTTTAATAACAATAAATCTTAATGTTGATTTGAACTTTAAATTATGAATATTTCTAGTTTTATATTTCACAAATTCTTAAGAACCCTTGAACATTTTTTAATTTATTTACTAATGTTTATCAGGGTGACAGAGAGATGTGTCTCCCACTCCCTGGGACACATCTCCTGTACCAGAGACAGGTACAGAGGCGTCTCAAGATATGGCCATCTCCAATCCTGGCCACATCTCCAGATGTATCCATTTTTAAAAATCCTAAATTGGGAACATCTCCCAAGAAAAAACCAAAAGTTTGAAATAAAATAAAAAAACCTAAAAAATCTTTTAAATTTGTCCGCTGCTGTTGTTTCATTCAAAAAAACACCTGAATTGCTTTGACCGAGGGATTTGCAGTCACCAAGTGTCTGTATTTTTCTCAGCCTCCCATGAATGATCTGTATCTTCCCATGAATAGGTTTTGGCATGCAAGAATAAGTCTCTCGTAAGATCCCCCATTTAAATTTTTAATTTTTAATATTTAAAAATTTAAACCATTATAGACGACCTACTTCCTATATTAAAATAATATTTATATTATCTATTTAATGGTCAATTATGTATTATAATGTAATTGTAGATAAGATCGTTTCTTTGATCTCCTTTAGTTTCTTTTTAGAAACTTGCTAATTCTTGTAACTTTGTAATCTATTTATGAAGCTCATGCTTCCTGTAAATAATTCATTCGAATATTTCAAATTCTTTGGCTCTCTGCTCTTTTTACATGGTATCAAAGTAGGTTCTTTGAATTCCTCGCTAGAGTGTCAAATCCAAGTTGCTCTTTGGCACGCGTCTATTCGCGTGTCCATTTTTCGGTACCAGAAAGAAGAGAAATTCGTGGAGGGTTCTTTGTCCATTTTTGAAGTCGTGTTTCTGGGCGTGGCTCTGCAAAAATCTGCTCCATTCTCTACCTTTCACGTCCATTTCTGGGCATTTCCTTACAGTTCGTGGTTTTGTAAAAAGAGACCGACGCCATTTTAAATCGCGTTTTCACTTGTGGCTCTGTTAGACGTGATTTCTGACTATGTTCTGGACATGATTTCTTCTTATTTTCTTGGCAAAAATCTGACACGTTCTTTCTACTCGCGTTTTGGCGGCGATTTTTTAGCACGATCTGTCTTTGGCCGCAAATCTTCTTCTCTCTTGCCGCGCGACCTCCAAGAAATCACATTACAAAATCACATTTCTCTGTAACTCATGCTTTTTGGGCATGATTTGTCTTGTATCTAGGTGCAATTTGTCTTGTATTCTGGCACGATTTTTAGAAGTATTCCTGGTGGCTAGGGTTTCTCTCTTGCATATCGAGTCTTCAATGTGCAAATCCGTGTCTTCATTTGGCTGGCTATTATTTTAAGAAATAATAAAAATAAAATCAGCTAGGGTTTTAAATAAATCCTTTGTTTCAAGCCAAAAAAAATTTTGATCACATTCTTTTTGAGTTTTTCGTAAATTTTTCTGGGTAGTCATCAGAATTTTCTAGGCATTTTGAAATCCATGCATTGGGATTTGTGTAATTGGGTTTGCCTCAGTTTGTGTATGAAACTATCTTTGTTTTCAGTGCATTGGAATTTGTGTCTTGGGTTCCATGCGTTCAATTTTTTAGCCTCTTCTGTGTATCTCGTTTTTCATGCTTTGGAAAGCATGAAAGATGGCACATCTTTGACCAACATAATGTTGGAAGGTAGTCAGCGATTCAATGGCATAAATTATAATACCTGGAAGCAGCGAATGATGACTATCTTCCTGTGCTCCATGGGGACGCATACCCTGCATTTTCTACCTGTTTCCCGTACCGAGTACGAAACGGGGACGCGGGGACGGCTAGGAAACATCCCCTAGCAGTCCCCTTTTGTCCTCGAAGTACCCGGTACATACCGGGTACTTTTTCTCACTGGCAGGGGACGTAGGGTACGGCTAGCCGTACCCGAAACGGCCCAGCCGTCCCTCGTCCGTACCGGGTACGGCTAGCCATACCCTACGGCCCAGCAAAAAATCAAACGCATTTTTAAAAAAAAAATAAAGTTTTTTAAATAAAAAGAAAGGTATGGGGGGGCCCACAAGGGACGCCCCAATGTACTTAACCTAATTTGTGTCTTATATGTGGCCTAAAATGAGAAAAGCAACTCATTTTTACTTCTTGCCTTGTGAAATGAAGCATAGCAAAAGGAGAGCAGCTGAGTGAAGGAGAGAACAGCAGCTTGAAGAGGAGCTTAGGGCATCATTTCCAGCATTCTAGAGGTATATTTTTCATCTTTGTTTTGTATTTGCTATTTGTTTTTAATTTTTGCAAGATTTGTTTAAGTTTTTCAACACATAGGAAGGGCATTTAGTGTTTACTTTTTTTTTTTTTGAACTTGCAGCTCTTTGAAATCAGAAACTTCATAAAATTTAGAAAACAACCATGAGTAGCAGCAGTGATAGTGAAAGTGAGGATATTGAAATCCAAATGCAAGAAAGAACTCAAACTCAAAGAACAAGAAATAGACATAGAGGTAGTGCAACTGCAAACATTGGGGGGTGTTCAGAGAGTGGGAGTGGAGTAGGGTCAGCAAGTTCAAAGTCAAACCCATTTGAATGTCCATCTGAAATCCTCAAAAAATGGGCAAAAGGCCCATTTAACCCCAAAAAACCTCTACTACAATTTGCAACAAGAGTTGATAAAGAGAAGAAAAAAAATTCGGGGGGTAGTAGAGTATGGGAGTGTCATTTGTGCCACAAACAATATAGGGGCAGCTATACGAGAGTTTATTGCCATCTTTTGTGGATTGGTGGTCAAGGGGTGAAAGGGTGTAGAAAAATAACCCAACAACAAAAAATTGAGGCAACTAGATTGCATATGGAGGGGGAGGCATTAAGTAAAGGGGTTTCAGTTGAGAGTTTGCAGCCTAGTATGGGAATGCCTACACCATCACTAGATGTTGCTTCAGCTTCTCACTCTCATGTGGGGGATGATTCTACTAGAGGAAAGAAAAGGAGTATGAATGTTGCTGATATGTTTAATGTTACAGTAAAAGATGGGGCTGATTCCTCTATTGCCAAGTTTTTTTATGCTAATGCCATACCATTTCATGTCTCACGTTCACCATATTTTAAACAAATGTGCAAAGATATTGTAGTTGCTGGTCCCTCATATGTTCCACCTGGAGAAACTAAGTTACGCACCACCCTTCTTGATAAAGAGTACTCCAAGGTGAGTATTTTGATGGAGGATATGAGACAAACATGGTTGACAGATGGCTGCTCCATAATCATGGATGGGTGGACCGATATCAAACATCGGCCACTCATCAATCTTATTGTCACTAGTACAGCAGGCTCTTATTTTCTTAGAGCTGTAGATTGTTCAGGCAAAAGGAAGGATGCAACCTTCCAATTTCAGATTTTGAGAGATGCTATAGAGGAGGTTGGAGCCTCTAATGTTGTGCAGGTATGATTTAATTTGATTTTCTTTCGTTCTTATTTTTTATTTTGATTTTCTTATTAGTTATTTAAAATTTTCATTTTGATATCTATATTCTATACTAATCTAGTAATCTCATATCAACTTGATGATATGCCATTGCCAGGTAGTGACCGATTCAGCTCGTGTGTGTAAATTAGCTGGATTGATGGTGGAGAGTGCTTATAAGCACATTTTTTGGACCCCTTGTTGCGTGCATGCATTGAGCAATACCTTGAAGGACATTGGGAAGATAGATTGGTGAAGGCAGTGGTTGCAGAGGCTAGAGAGGTGCAAATGTTCATTTGCAACCATCAGACTTCACTTGCTTTGTTTAGAACATTTTTGAGGAAGGAATTCCTCAAGCCCGTGGAGACTAGATATGCCAACTACTTCATTTTATTGGAGAGGATGCTTGAGGTCCGAGAGGCTCTACAATTAATGATGGTCAATGTAGAGTGGGGTAGATGGCAAGAGTCAAGCACAGCGGAGGGAAAAAGGGTGAAACAAAAAATCCTTGATGATGACTGGTGGTCCACAATGAGGTAAGAAAATTGGCATTGCTGATTTTATTATTTATTTGAATTATTAAATTTTATTATTGCTGATTTTCATTTTATTATTTAATATTTATAGGCTAGCAGCTTACCTGATTTTAATTTTTGTAACTTGTTTGCACTTGCAGTTATGTATGCTCCTTCATTCAGCCTATTGTGCAAGTGATTAGATATGCTGATACTGACTCTCCTAGCCTTGGAGAGATTTATGAGACCTTTGATAGTATGCTTGGACAGGTCAAACAAGCAATTTATAGCAAGGATCCTTCTTTGGCATTTTATGAGGAGCATCTTAGGCCCATTGTGACGCGACGGTGGGACATTATGAACACCCCGCTTCATATGGCAGCCTATGCTCTCAATCCGAAATGGTATGCACCGAGGCCTGGGAGAGTGGCTCCATCTCATGATGAAGAGGTGAAAGAAGGCTTCATGAGGGCCCTTACAAAAATGTATACTTCAGAGGAATCTACCATACTTCGCACACAATGGCTTGCATTTGCCAATCTTCGTGGTCCAACCTTCGGCAAACCAGAGGCGAGGATGGATAGAGCTACATTGGCTCAAACCGACCCTATTGGATGGTGGACGTGGCATGGGAAGGATGCACCAGAGTTGAGATTACTTGCTGTTCGCCTTCTTTCACAGGTTGCCAGTTCCTCTGCTGCAGAGAGGAATTGGTCCCACATATAGCTTCATCCAATCAATCAAGAGGAACTGCCTTACCTCTAGACGATCGGAGAAGTTGGTGGCAGTACACAGTGCTTTGCGCTTACAGGATCGCCAGTCTAGTGAGTATCGTCAGACTCCAGCCTTACGTTGGGATGTTAATCCCGAAGATGCTACGCAGATTGAGGAGGAGGATGCACATGAGGGATTGGTGGGTGTTCCATTGGTTGAGACAGATCCTTCTATTGACATGGACACTGACACTAACTTAGACTTGAGCTCTGATGGCGAGGACGATGCTGATTTAGACCTACCTTCTGCTGATTAGGGACCATGGACAGCAATATTTTTTCTTAGTTTTATGTTTATCATGTCATTTCATAGTTGAGACTTGGAGCCTTTGGGCATTTTGGTTATAATTATCAGACTTTTATATGATATGTATGCACATTTATAATGAAAAGCATTTGAACTTTGTTAATTTGTTTGTCAATTCTCATGTGAAATCTCAATTCAAGTCTAATGATATGTATTAAGCTTATACAATGTCTAGAATGAATGCTTTATCAATGTTATGCTATGAACTTTTGAAATTTCTCTATATTTTTAAAAATTTCCCTATTTTTTTTTTCAGCCGTCCCCTGCCGTCCCCTAAAAAATGACCCAAAAGTACCCCCGTACCAGAAACTCGTCCCGCCGTACCGGGTACTCCCCGTCCCCGAAACCCCGTGGAGCATAGCTATCTTCGAATATCGCTACCTTGATCAGATTGTTCTAGGCACTGCTACTCGTCCCACAAAGGCTGGTAAAGACCAGGAAAAGTTTGATGAGCAAAATCGTGAAGCGATGATGCTCATTAAGCTTTCAGTTACAAATGATCAGCTTCCACAAGTTTCGTCCAGCAAATCAGCTGCTAAGATTTGGTAGCATTTGAAAACCTTGCATGAGACCTCCAACAAGAGCCATGCGTTCTTTTTAAAGAATCAGCTGATCTCCATCATGATGGATGAGAGAATGTCCTTACAAGAGCATCTAATAAAGATTCAGGACATCCGTGATCAGTTGGAGGCGATTGGTCGGAAGATGGAGGAAGAAGACATGGTGGTCATCACTTTGAAAAGTCTACCGAAGTCTTAGGAGCACTTTGTTGAAACTCTCAACATTACATCGACTAATGTTGATTTAAAGTTTCTCGAGCTTTGTACCATACTTTTGCAGTAGGAACACTGGAAACAACAGTTTGGTAGTATGCCTCTTCGTCCTCTCCAGAGCAAGCTTTTGCAACCAAGACTCGGGCTAAGAATAAAGGGAAAGGTCAACCTTCGCAGCAGAAAGGCTCAGGTCAACCTCAGGGCAGCCCTAAGAAAAAGAACATTCAGTGTAATTATTGCCACAAATATGGTCATATCAAGAAGGATTGTCATCAGCGGTTGGCTTCTGAACAGAAGAAGTAGGGAGGGTCTCAGCAGAAAGAAAATGTTGTCGAGCACACTGAACAAAAGGAATCTGCCTTTTATGCCTTTATGGCTAAAAGACCTGCAGATCATGTGAAGTCCTTTGCCTAGTACATTGATTTAGGTGCTTCACGACACTTCACCCATTGGTGTGATTGGTTCACAAACTTCTCTCCTTTTAGTGACTCAGTTATTTTTGGAGGAGGTGGAGAGTATACCGTTGTCAGTAAGGGCATTGTTCAGACTCAGTCTGGTGGGAGGATTCTCATATTCCTCAATGTATACTACATTCTTGGCATGGAACTAAACCTTCTCTCTGTTAGTCAGATTATGCGGCATTCTCCTCAGTTGGATGTGGTATTCAGTGTACATAAGTGTTCGATTGTTGATCGGAAGACTCGCACCACTGTGGCTGTTGGTATTGAGGATCATGGTCTATATAGAATTGTGGATACAGGTGATTCTCCAGAGTTAGCCATGGCAGCCAGAAAATTCTTCCATCACCAATCTTTGGCATCAGCGTTATGGGCACTTAAATGTGCACTATCTCTCTCAGCTAGCTCGGGAGTGACTTGTAGTTGGTTTACCTGAGATCCAAACTCAGCATCATGGAGTTTGTGGAGCTTGTCAGGCTAGGAAGCAGCACAGGACACTGTTCCCGGATGGTGACTCATGGCGAGCCTCTAAGGTACTATAGTTGGTTCACGTTGATGTATGTGGGCCAATGAATACACCTTTTGTTACTGGTTGCAGGTATTTCTTGCTTTTTGTTGATGATTTCAGTCATAAAATGTGGGTGTACTTTCTTAGACAGAAATCAGATTGGTTTACTATATTTCAAAAGTTTAAGACCTTAGTAGAGAAAGAGTTTGGTTGTTCCATAGTCACTCTTAGGTCAGATAATGAGGGGGGAATTTTGTTCCACTGATTTCTCCAACTTCTGTGATATACACGGCATCAAACACCAGTTAACCACACCCTACACTCCTCAGCAAAACGATGTTGTAGAGCGACGCAACTGTACAATCACTGAGATGGCCCACTCCATGTTACAACACAAGAGTGTTCCTAATAAATATTGGGCAGAAGCAGTCTATCTTCTTAATCAGTCTCCTACACAGGCTGTTAAGGGGAAGACTCCTAATGAAGCTTGGACTAGTCACAAACCTCGAATTAGTCATCTGAAAATCTTTGGCTCTTTAGCATATGTATGGATTCCAGATGCCAAGCGCTCCAAGTTGGATTCCAAGAGTCAAAAGCTTATGTTCACAGGGTATAGTGACAACCATAAGGCTTATCGGTTGATTGATGTAGACACTGATCATCTCATCTTCAATCGAGATGCTGTCTTTGATGAAGAACGAGGACCCTTTCACCTTTCCTCGTCTGTGCAACATTCTGAGGATCAACCTTTGAAGGCTTTTGATTTGGGTGTCTGTCTTCCATTAGGTCTACTTGAGGGGAGGGATGATGTAGTTTTTGTTTTTGATGATGCTCAACCTAAATTTCCTCCGGATGATATTGATCTTCCACCTAATGAACCTGTTCCAGATTTGTTCCAGCTCCTCCTCTTGCATCCGATGTTGGCACTTCTACTCTCCGGCCTAAATGGTGGGCTAAGACCATTAGTGATCTTCATGATGATGAGCTCATTGAGGGTAGATTGTCCAAAAACAAGAGAAAACAACAGCATACCGTTAATTTTGCTCTCATGGCCAACATTCACAGTGTTTATGAGCCTCAGACATTTTCGAAGGCTAAAGGAATTCCTGACTAGGAAAAGGCTATGGAGGTTGAATATCATAGTCTTCAGAAAAATCACACTTGGGTCCTTTCTGATCTTCCTCTAGGGAAGAAGCCCATTAGCTGCAAATGGGTGTATAAGGTTAAGTACAAAGCTGAGAGAACCCTTGACAAGTACAAAGCTCGTCTCGTTGCTAGGGGATTCTCACAGAAGGAAGGCATTGACTATGAGGAGACTTTTGCTCCTACAACCAAGATGAGTACCATTTGGCTCGTCCTTGCTTTAGCAGCCCAGTTTGGTTGGAAAGTCCATCAAATGGATGTTAAGAGTGTTTTCCTCAACGGTGAGTTGAAGGAAGAAGTCTACATGACGCAGCCTCCAAGGTTCAAAGTTGTCGGTAAAGAACACCAGGTGTGTAGACTGGTGCAAGCACTCAATGGCCTGAAACAAGTTCCTTGGGCTTCGTACATCAAGATTGACAAGTACCTCACAAATCATGGCTTTTAGAGGAGTCCATCTAATTCTAATTTGTATGTCAAACACACTAGTAGTGATATTCTTATTCTTGTTGTCTATGTTGATGACCTGATCATTACTGGCAGCTTGTCACATTTGATCGATGAGATCAAACAAGATTTGTGCAGCTCATTTGACATGACAGATTTAGGACTTCTGCATTATTGTTTAGGTGTTGAGGTTTGGTAGACAGAGCGCAGTATCTTCATCTCTCAACCCAAATATGCTCAAAGTCTAGTGGATAAGTTTTGAATGCAGGATTGTAAACCTGCCTCCACACTTATGGAAAAAGGGCTCATGTTGTCATCTAAATCAAACTCACCTGTAGTGGATGAATCCTTGTTCAGGCAACGAGTGGGAAGCCTCAGCTATTTCACTGCCACTAGACCTGACTTCAGTTTTGCAGTGAGCTACATTTCACTCTTCATGATAGGCCCCAAGGTTGATCATTGGGTAGCAGCAAAGCGTGTGCTGCATTATGTGAAGGGCACTTCTAATTATGGACTTCTTTACACTAGGGGTCACGATCCTAGACTCGTTGGTTACACAAACTCAAATTGGGCAGGTTCGGTTGATGACAAAAAATCAACATTTGGGTATGTTTCCAGTTTGGGATCTAGTGCAATCACTTGGACTAGTAAAAAGCAACAGGCAGTGGCTCTTTCCTCGACAGAAGCAGAGTACTGAGGAGCAGTTAAGGCAGCTTGTGAGGCAGTTTGGCTTCGTCGGATGCTTGCGGATATGCAAATATCTCGAGCAGGTCCGACTCCCTTGTTTTGTGATAATCAGGGGGTTCTCAAACTTGCCAATAATCAAGTCTTCCATGAAAGAACCAAGCATGTGGAAACTCATTGTCACTTCATTCGGCAGCTTGTTGAAGATGGATTGGTTCAGTTGCTATATGTTCCGACAGAGGAGTAGACAAAAGATATTCTCACCAAGTCTCTCAGTCCAAATAAGTTCGTAAAATTCAAGGGGCATCTTGGTGTAGTTGATAGATTAACCATTAAGGGAGGGTATTAAAATAGTATTTATATTATCTATTTAATGGTCAATAATGTATTATAATGTAATTGTAGATAAGATCGTTTCTTCAATTTTCTTTAGTTTCTTTTTAGAAACTTGCTAATTCTTGTAACTTTGTAATCCGTTTATGAAGCTCACGCTTCCTGTAAATATTTCATTCGAATATTTCAAATTCTCTGGCTCTCTACTCTTTTTATATCCTGTGTATGTTGAGGCTTAGATTTTACTTTAAACATTCAACATTTAACATTATAAATTTGAAATATTAAAAACTGTGTTTAGGCTTTACTTTTGGTGCGTACAAAAACAAAAATAAAATTATAAAACATTATACTTAGCTAAAATTTCCTGTCAATCATATTCTACAAGACGGTGTATGTGCGCTCCAATATTCTGCTGTAATCTTTTATTTGTTAAACTTTGTCATAGTTTAACTTTTAAAATGTAAGGTTCTGATTCAATAAATTTCAAAATTACTAAATTAATAATAGTTTTAAGTTTTAAAAATAATTTCAATATTTATTATTTATAAATTATATTTTATATATTTCACATTTCTAAATTTGTTATTTTAGCATATACGTACATTCAGGCATGCATGCATCTATACATTCATACATACATCATATATATATGCTAAAATTTTAAATTTTAAAATGTGAAATATATATAAAACATTTGGCATCTTGAAGTACCCATCTCCTATTTTTTTTAAATGGCATACCAATACCCATACCCATCTCCTATTTTCTTTTAAATGACAACAATACCCCTACCCATCTCCTAGCAACCTTAATGTTTATCTATTTTAAAATTCTTCTACACTATTCTGAAAGTAAAAATTATTGAACAATGCGCATTTGTATGCTTCAAACTTAATCACAATTCTTTTCCAAATTGTATGGAGTTGCGAATTAGTTAAGTTTTATACTCACCAAATGCAAGCACAAACCTTGTGACCTAGATTTGAATCATGAATGAAAATGAAATATGTGTTGTATGTTGTGAACTATGTAACACAATAACAATGTAATCTTGTTGGAGTAATAAGGTTAATTACTTAATTAATTCAATCATATCGATTAATTAATTAAAGTCACCTTTTACTTTATTTTCACTTAAGCTAAACTTAGGCCCTTTAATAATTAATTATTCATCCTAGGGTTTTTCACTTTAGGGTTTCAATCTCCTTTCTTAAGGATTGATCTCTTTGTAATTATTCACTTCTTGTTTATGCAATTTTACACTCTTAGTTTGCAGAGCAATATCTTTGTGTTGTTTGAATCTCTTCTACGTGACAGGTTATTTTGCTTGCAGGTGATCACTAGGTTTTGTGAGGTTGGCTTTTACAACTTCAACATAGTATCAGAGCTTCAGATTTGCCACTTCCTATTCATCTTTTGAGGGATCCTACCTTAAAGCGAAGTTTCTATGCATTTTGAGTCAATTTAGACCTCACCATCGTGTTCAAAACGCTTGAATTAGCCAAGATTGACCTTTGTTTCATCAAATTTGGATTCACAGCGTCAGATCTGCGAGAGTTTGAAGTTTCAAAGGGTTTCCAAATCCAGAGGGTACCTGCAATTTTGGAAAGTTTTTAGCCCAAATGGACCTCACCATCGCATTCAGAGCGCCCAAAAACCCTAAAATTGACTATCAAATTGTCGAAAACGGACACAGTGACTCTGGGAGGAAAAAAAAATCATTTATGGGCCGTATGGGCTGTACAGCACGCAACCCGAGAAAATTTTAAAAAAGACAATGTTAATGTGTGCTGCCGTCAGTTAACCACTAGCAGTTAATGCTAGCTTAACCGCCAAGCTTAACCACCAAACCCCTTTTGGAGTCGTTTTGGTATTTTGACCATAACTTTTGCATCCGAGCTCGGATTTTCAAAAACAAAATATCGTCGGAACGCTGGTTCTGAGACCGATCCAGTGGTGTAGGTGATTTTTCCTAATTTTGTTTTTTTGCTACATTTATTTCCAGTCAAAGTCAGATCTTTATTTCTGCGCTTCCGGGGGCATAACTTTTGCATACAGACTCCATTTTTCGAAAACGAATAGGCATTGGAAAGGTCTTCTAGTGCTCTTTCCAGATTTGTAGATTTTTTCATCAGAAGATTTACCAAGTACATTTTATTCATTTTTTTGTGTTTTCACATTCTAGTGAATTATTTGGACATCTTAGCTCCTGGAAACTTCTCGTTTGCGTGGGATGGCTTCTTTTTGGTTGTTCTACATGTATTTCCAGTCTTGTGTCTTTTTTTGACATTATGAGCTTCCATTGTAAGCACTTATGATTTTGTAAACGCACTGAGATAAAGTCTCTATATTGCACCTATATTATGGGATCTTGCACATCACTTTGTGCCTTATTGTACTCACACTATGATATAAAGTGCCATGGGGGTTGATGTTTGCCTTTATTTTGCCTTCATACCTTTCTCATGCGTGTGCCTTGGTTTGTGCACCCTTTATATCTGCTTGTACTTTCATGTCTACACATTCAGATGTTCTTGGTTCTTTATCATGCACTACATTCAGGCATTCAGTTTCAATGTACCTGTCATACCTCTTCCTTGTCAACATTATGGGAGGGTGTCTATTGTTGGTGCTAATGCTTCTTTGGTTTCGCGTTGGAGTGAGATATGTATACATTATTTGTTCCTATGTACTAGGCGGATGTAGCAGCTATTTACCCATGCATTTTGGTGAGATGGAGCACTTACCATATGGACACTCTTGCATTCCTATTTCTGGAGGCGATCTTCCATTTTTCACTTGATCAGTTCTTCAGACTATTGGTACTTGTGCCATCTATATCTTTGAGTTCTTGATGTATGCCTAGGTTTACCATCGAATTCGAGTAGTGTCGTTGGGGGCACTCATACAGATTCTTGTCTTCTTGATCCTGATCATCATATTTTCAGCGGAGGTTCTTCTTTCAGCATTTCAGCAGTCATTCTACGACAGTGTTTGCAGCTTCTTCATGCTTCAGTGGTATTTTTCCTGTTCATCCTTTGTTCCTATCTTTTGGGACAATTTCTTCTTGATTGGAGGCTTCTTCGTCTTTCACTCTTGTTGGAGGCTTCTTTAGTCCTACACCCTTGTTTGGAGGCTTCTTTAGTCCTTCACTTGTTCCTATTCTTTTTGGGACATTCTTGTTTGGAGGCTTCTTAGTCCTTCACATGTATTTCTCTCTTTTGGAGAGGAGTATTTCCCACAAAG
This sequence comes from Sequoia sempervirens, assembly GCA_007258455.2. Classification (NCBI taxonomy): domain Eukaryota; kingdom Viridiplantae; phylum Streptophyta; class Pinopsida; order Cupressales; family Cupressaceae; genus Sequoia; species Sequoia sempervirens. The sequence goes on from VDFB02341871.1 coordinate 140,363, forward strand.
TTTTCTCCTTTTCTCCTGTTGTGAGAGATCTTTTACATTTGTACATGGATACCTCATCAGGCCTAGTTGTCATAACTCATCTTTGCTTTCATACATTTTGTCCTTAGTTTTTAGCTTCTCCCTAAGTTCATCTTAAAGGGGGGTGTTGGAGTAATAAGGTTAATTACTTAATTAATTCAATCATATCGATTAATTAATTAAGTCACCTTTGACTTTATTTTCACTTAAGCTAAACTTAGGCCCTTTAATAATTAATTAATAATTAATTATTCATCCTAGGGTTTTTCACTTTAGGGTTTCGATCTCCTTTCTTAAGGATTGATCTCTTTGTAATTATTCAATTCTTGATGATACAGTTTTTGCTTCAGGCTTTCAAAGCACCTTGTTTGTGTTTCAGTATCTTTTCTACATGACAAGTTATTTGCTTGCAGGTGTTCATTGGGTTTTGTGAGGTTGTATTTATCAACTTCAACAAATCCATGTTGGGTCAGCAAAGATTTCAAGGTAAAAGAGCATCCTTTAGTTGGACACAACATCAATCTATTTATTTATAGGATGGGGGAAGACGAGCCCCAACCTTATCTCTGATCACCTTCTACCTCTCCCTGATGATGCATGATAGTTTGATGCTCAACCAGGCAGGCTATCCTGGGATGTAAGAAGAAACCAAATCTGTGTTTAGAAAATCAGAATCCAAAAATATGTCTGTGACCACATTGTACTGTGTCAGCCCTTTCTCTATGATGACCTAGCAACTAGTTAAAGAGAATTGTTCCTCTTGCAAGACAAGGAGGCTTTTCATAGTTCCTAGTATGAAATGTATCAGATCCATGGCATAAGCCCAATGAAAGGTTTTTAATACAATTCCACTAATAAAGTGCCTTCATGTTAGCTTCTATATCACTTAAGTGCTTTGCTCCCATATGATGAATTCTCTATATAACCATGGATTGCCATTTGTAACAGAGTGCCTCAATCCGTATTTTGAGAAACCAGTCGTTGTCTCTAACACCATACTAACAAAACATAATGTATTCAAACCACGACCACCCTATACCTCACTAGATGCTCTACCATTGAGCTCCTTGTCCTTTCTTGACAGCTTCTCTCTTATATTGAGGATTGCCACTTCCACAAGCCATTAGTACCATGTGCAACTCCCAAATCAGGCAATGCCAGGATGTGAGTATGGGTGAGTGCTTGTTTTTGTGTGCATGCATGACAGTAAAAACTAAAACTTAAATCATCATAGTCAAAAGTTTAAAAAAATGTGAGACTCAATTTTTAACCTTTATCAACATACCAATACCAAACTCACATTGATAATCAAACAAATAGCAAAAACATAAAAAATCAATGTCAGTGACAAAGTCCAGGGATTTTCGTAGCCATGTTAAGTGCAGCTACTTCAAGGGCAAAAAAATAGCAGTCTTTTGAAGCTTTCAAGATCCCACAGACATCCAAAATTCTGCCTCGTATTGGTGGCAAATGTTGTGCTAAGGAACACTGGCAAAAATAGATGTATGATATATAGCATTTCACTTCATATCCATAATAGTCATTTCATAGTTTCTCTGGCACTTCTGAAAGTAGCAGGTAATAGTGTGTATGAAAATCTTGTACTACTGCTGACTATTAAAATAAAATTTTCTTTCATTTTCTTATCCAAAAAAGGACAGTATGGACTCCTGATCCAGATGCAAATCTTGTACTACTGCCAATTATTAAAATAAATATTTCATTCATTTGCTTATCCAAAAGGTCAGTCTGGAGTTCTGATCTAGATTGTAGCATAAGTACTATGGTTGTTGTCAGCTTTAGATGTTTGCATAGTCAGCAGCAGCCTATTATTGTATTAACCCAAACATTGGTTCCAGCACCAGCATCCAATAAGCACCACAGGACACTGGTAACAGACCACCTAGGTACCTGCCCATCCAAATGATGCCAAGGTGCAACAATAATGACCAGAATATGAGATGTTTAAGCTCCTGTAATGGTTCACATTCATCTTCTTTTAAAAATGTATAAATAAGTATCAGACATGTATTGGAGGCCCCCCAGTTTCCAACAGTTGTACGACACACATTGACATCATGTATCATCCATGCATTGGAGGACCCCCTAATTTCCAATAGCTGTATAATACACATTTACATTTCTCATGGATTTCTGTACAAAACTAGCCAGATAATGTGACAAAGTTACACAATTCTATATCCTCTGCCTTAATCAACTGATGGCTTTCTCTTTTGCTTCTATTCTCATCTCTGGTCCTGTTCTTGATTTTGGGTTCTAGTTCATAAACAATAATATAAGTTGTTTCCCCTCAAGCCACGTTGGATTCTCACAATTTGATGTGCGGCCCTATATTGCTCCAAGGATCCAGATCAATGGTGACAGAACTGTCCTCTCAATCTTTTCCTATCTTTGTATGACCTATCATATGAGTTGAGGTCCCAAGAAGTTAAATCTCAAAACCTGTGACCCTTAAGATTATCTTTCTTGTCATTTCAGACGACCGCAAATGGCAGATAAGGAGGCAACAGATACGCAAGGCCTTGTCTGGTACCAGAAGATGATCAAAAATTGATTTCAAAGCAAATAGACAATGGGACAACTCAAATTCAGAGGAACAAGTACATATGCTGGGCAATTTAACTCAGATCCCCCAAAGCTTGATGTCTTCATCCTCTGCAAACCAGATATCCCTATCCAACAAAACTTTCAGAGATCAGAGAGCATTCAAGGTGCAAGTAAATCTTGACATACCCAATTTTTAAGGGAAGATTGATGAAAATTCAGTAGATAATTGGTTGAATCAAGCAGGGCAATTTTTTGTTGTCCATACCTTGTTGGACAGTATACAACTAAATTTGCACTTCTAAGAATGCCAGTACTAGTCAAAAAGAGGTAGGAGACATTTTGAAGCTATAAACTTGATATGATGGACTAGCAGACACTTGGGCGAATTTCACTGCCACCCTAGACGAAACATACTATACTGTGTGCAACGTGGCAACCATGATAACTAGTCCATCAAGTGTAGCAGTTATGCAGAGGACACAATCAATCAGTCTAAAAGTGAAAACAATTTCAATAGTGTGCCTGAAAACCTGTAGATATAGGATCCTTCAAGAAACAAAATACGTAAGTACAAAGCTGGCTTGCACCTCACATTTAGACTAGGATGGAATTCCTGCAATTCTCCTACTTCAGAAATGCCTACAGTGATGCTGTGAAAATTGAAAAAAAGAAAAGAAAAAACAGGATAGTTCTATACCAAATAAGTGTTGAACAGTCCGGATAACTAAGAGGGGGGGTGAATCAATTATCATAAAACAATTTTCTTGACTTTAATTAATCCGGAGCAAGCTTAAATCAATCAGATAATAGTCTAACAGATATGAACACGAAAGCACAAAACACCATGCCCAATGAACACCAGAATTTACGTAGAAATCCAAGAAGGGAAAAACCACGGAGAATGCTAATTCTCAATTATAAAACACCGGTTAAGGTGATTTTTACAAAGGGCTCACTGCAAGTAAGGCTCACTGCCGGTGGGCTCACTGCCCGATTAATACATCTGATTACAAAATAGTCTCACTGACATAAATGAACTGATGAAGCTGCATCTACATATGCATGAATTCAGTTCCGGTTAAGAGCACAATATCTGTTTGCAGCAGATCCAATAAAGAATCGTATGCACACCTTCCTCGCACAACCTCTGCAAAGCAGATCACTTCTTCCTAACAATTGCCTTCAGCTTTCTTATCGCTAATCCTTCACACCCTTTTATTTGCTCGCACACGCTATACACCACACTTCTTCTCTCATTCGAAAACAAAAAGATGTTCAATATATATATGTACTTGAAACCTTGAAGCACCTTATGCAAAACATGTCAGCTTGAAGAACAACCTTGAAATATTCAATAAGGCTTGGCACGCTACCATCAAACCCAAAAAATAGGTCGCACATAAAGATCTTCTTACTATGTTACCAAGGGACCCATAAATAGGTCATACATAAGATAGGTTCATCACATCACATAATTATCAAAAGATAGCAAACTTTGAATTACATGAAATATATTCCGGAGCCAATGGGAATGCCACAACCAAGAACAAATCTTGATTATCATCAATTTCAGTATCAACCGGAGAAACACAATTAGACATACCAAAATTTGTAACATGTTACATGAATGTCCGGATAGCAAGGATACCCGAAGTAAGCTTTGAGCACAGTAGCCAACATCAAAAGATTAGACTTCATTATTCTGCATTAATTGTCTTCCGCAAATGTCCCAAAATTGCCATATCCGGATCAAGAATAATATCCACACTGCTCATCATCAAAGTACACAATAGGATAGATCATTTTTGTATATCATCTGGAGCACAACCTTCTGAATCCTAGGTTTTGACATCAATGACAACAATGCTAAGTCATCTCAACAATCTCCCCCTTTGGCATTGATGGAAAAATAACAAAAACTCAAAAGCACAAAACTCCAAAAACTTCAAGCACTCCCCCTTTGTCAAGCAATTCAATACCTCTTCTTGTTTTTGTTTTCTCTTCATTTTCTCCCCCTTTTTGCCATCAAAGGCAAAGGGCCAAATAAGAACATTCAGGAGATCAAGTAAAAATAACACTTTTCACATGAAAAATTTTCTTGTACCTTTCTCTCACAGTTGGAAGAATCCTCTTCCAAGCTTGCACTGCAGAAACCATTTTGGCACACATACTATCTAGTAGAGTCAACAACATAAATGAAGGTGACTAGTCCGGAGACAAGCACTATCGTAACAATCTTCTGCATCATAAAGTATCCCGGAGAGATGATCCAGCCGGACCTCAACAATTTCTTTGACCAACCAGAAAGTTCTAACCAAATCTTCCCTCTGTCTCTGAATAGACAATAACTCAGCTTGCAACTCTCTAACTCTTATTCTTTGTTTTCCATCTTTATCTTTGAAGAAGTCAAAACACTTCCCAATATCATTCATTTCAGATTCAATAGCTTCAATTCTGTTTCTGAAATTATCAATAGCAGTAGGCCACCGGAGACAATACCTGTAGATGTCAAACATCTCCTTAATGCATTCTCTTGTCTCGCCAATGAGCTTGGATAATTTATGTTTGGCTTTGACGCACCTTCTCTCAATCATAGCTTGGATCTTATGACCTTCAAATCCTTCCCACAACAACCTTTCTTCAACAACTTCTCCAGATCATCCGGTAGCGAGTCAGAAACAACTGAAACAATAGTACCCTTTTTGAGCAAATAATCAACAAAAGCATCTTAATACTAAGCCTACTGACTGAAGAGCAAGCATGCCATATTTCACCAATCTTTTGCATATCACCTTCATCCAACATCAAACAAAGTTTATCTAGATCGAAAGAGTCTAATCCAGGCAGAGACTCTTCATCTTTCTCCTTCTCTTCTGAGATAGTGATGACATCTTTTGTGTTAATTTTCCTCCTTTTAGGTTCCAAAAGGGAACCACCAATGACAACCTCTAACTCCTTACCGAAGGAGGAACCTTCCTCAAACTGACTAGACACTATCACACTAGAGCACAGATCCATCTGCAAGAATGAGAAATAAGCTTTGCATGCACTTGCCTTATCTTCCATACATTCCAAATATCTGTAAACTTGTTTTCCAACAGGGATGTCGGACTTCCACTTAACATTCTCCTTTGACAGTAGTGAACTCAGAAAGTAAAATACTAAACATATGAGCAGAGACCCAAACCGGAAGGGATAACTCTCAACCAAAGACATTCTTACATTCTCAATTAGGTTTTCCATTATTAGGCTACACAGGTCAAACTATTTATTTTCCTTCACCATCTTATGTGCAAGATACACAGTAATAGCCGATGTAGAACCTTTACAATTTCGGAAATAGATTTTGTAAGTGATACCGTAAGCAACATACCTTATTGCAGGATCGACAATGGTATTTATCAGTAGAGCTCAAGGGTCTTTGTCAATACCAGTAAGTTCCTCCATGTCTTTGTATTTCACCGTTTTCTTCCCAAGGAGGCCACCAACATTGCACAATCCAATAATAGCTTCAATGGCTTCCTTAGTGATCGGATAGGGTTTGTCCAAAACGATGCTGCCATCCTTGAATCAACTCTCAACATGAACAAGATAGACTCTTTGTCGACCATCCAAGGAAATTCTCCCCATAAATCCATACCGAAGGCACTTACGTTATGCATTTCATCGGTCTTCAACCCTAGTTCCATTCCTTCATCTTCCGATGATCAAATTCGACCAACTCTACTCCCTTCAGCCTTAGCGGAATATTGCCACTGAATTTATTGTCAATCAACACAAATTCCATTGACGTGCTTAGCTTCTTCAATATTTTTATCGCTCAACGAAACCTCTTCTCCTTCTTTGCAAACTATGAGAAATGATTTGAAACTCCACCTTTTATCCTTAATTGCTCATGATGATTTTGTCGCCAAAAACTTACATCGATGATGCCATCAATTTTACTTCGCTTTTCAATCAGCCGGATTAAGCTTCATGAATCATTATACATCATCAACCGGATCAAACTTAGTCATGTCGAAAAACACATCAATATTACTTCGGAGAGGGGGAACCGACAAGATATGCATTGCAAAACTCCCTCTAAGCTAAGGCAATTGGCTCAGATTCAGGTAGGGCTTGTATCGGGATTCAGTACCACAAAAGAGCTTCCCATACTTGTTTCCTTTTTCTTCCAAACCATGACGGTCTTCTTCTTAGATTCATCTGATTCTGCAACCTTCTTTTTGTTTTCATGCTTTTCCAGAGTAACATATCTGCATGTGTTAGCATAATGTCCAAGTTGACTGCACTTGTAACATCTTTGTCCTGACTTAACTGAGTGAACCCTAGATCTGCATTTATTAGCTTTGTGACCATAACCATGGCATAAATAGCAACTACCGTGAATGAGATTATTCATTTCATTCCTTCTAGCCGGATTAGATAATTCACTTTTGCAATGACTTGCTTTGTGACCAAACTTGTGACAATTAAAGCATTTAGTATTCGGTTTCATCTTGCTTCGACACTCTACAACCTTATGTCCAAAAATTTTGCATAGAAAACAATAGCCATTAAATGATAAGTACCTTTGAGCGTTTGGTTGCTTGACCGGAGGTCTTTTTGTAGGTGTTCTAGAGTTTCGAACCTTGCTTGTTACAACAAATCTCGCTTCAGCTTCAACTACTTTGTCTTCACCCTTAGTGTTCTAATTTGAGCTTTCAATGGAGAAACCGAGTCCTCCCGTATCCTTGTGACATTTTTGTAGGGACAAGAGTTGATCTAGAATTATGCTACTTTCACATACTCTTGCTTCTGATTTCAGCCTTCTTAACTCTTGATCTAACTACTCATTTTGTTTTGATTTTTGTTTGATGGTATCCTTGAGATTTTCTTCAGTCTTCTTGCATTCATCCAACCATAGCTTTAGATAGACAACACTTTCTTTTGACTCCTTTAATTCTTGGCTGACCTCTTTGTGTCTTGCTTTGAATTTCCGAATTTGCTCCCTTAGCTTTGAGATACAAGCATTTGCCTCCTTGAGTTTTTCTTTCAATTCTTCATTTTTCAGATTTCGTGCTTTCCATATCATCCAACATTATCTTCAATTCTTCCTCAAAGTAATAATCTCCTACCATCTTCTTCAAGCTACCAAGATCTCCCTCAAGCGGTTAAGCTCTATCTGCAAGGGACCAAGCTTTGATACCAATTGTTGAACAGTTCGGATAACTGAGAGGGGGGATGAATCAGTTATCATAAAACAATTTTCTTGACTTTAATTAATCCGAAGCAAGCTTAAATCAATCAGATAATAGTCTAACAGATATGAACATGAAAACACAAAACACCATGCACAATGAACACTAGAATTTACGTGGAAACCCAAGAAGGGAAAAACCACGAAGAATGATAATTCTCAATTATAAAACACTGGTTAAGGTGACACCAGTTAAGGTGATCTTTACAAAGGGCTCACTGCAGGTAAGGCTCACTGCCGGTGGGCTCACTGCCCGATTAATACATCTGATAACAAAATAATCTCACTAACATAAATGAACTGATGAAGTTGCATCTACATATGCATGAATTCAGTTCCAGTTAAGAGCACAATATCTATCTGCAACAGATTTGGTCAAGAATCTTCTACACACCTTCCTCACACAACCTCTGCAAAGCAGATCACTTCTTCCTAACACTTTCCTTCAGCTTTCCTATCGCATAATCCTTCACACCCTTTAATCTGCTTGCACACACTATACTCTACACTTCTTCTCTCATTCAAAACCAAAAAGATGTTCAATATATAAATGTACCCGTAACCTTGAAGCACCTTATGCAAAACATGTCAACTTGAAGAACAACCTTGAAATATTCAATAAGACTTGGCACGCTAGCACTGGGCCCAAAAGATAGGTCGCACATAAAGATCTTCTTACCATGTTACCAAGGGACCCATAAATAGGTCATACATAAGATAGGTTCATCACATAACATAATTATTAAAAGATAACAAACTTTGAATTACATGAAATACATTCCGAAGCAGATGGGAATGCCACAACCAAGACCAAATCTTGATTATCATCAATTTCAATATCAACCGGATAAACACAATTAGACATACCAAAACTTGTAACATGTTACATGAATGTCCGAATAGCAAGGATACCCGGAGTAAGCTTTGAGCACAGCAGCCAACATCAAAAGATTAGACTTCATTATTCTGCATTAACTGTCTTCCATGGATGTCCCAAAAAGAAGTACTGCCATATCCGGATCAAGAATAATATCCACACTGCTCATCATCAAAGCACACAATAGAATAGATCATTTCTGTATATCATCCGGAGCACAACCTTCCGGATACCAGGTTTTGACATCAATGACAACAATGCTAAGTCATCTCAACAACTTCTCAACAATAAGTTTCATACCAAGAAGGACAAAACTGGTGTTAAAGTCTGCTAACAAACAGCAGATAAAAGGTCCTCAGCATCAGACTCAGACACCTAACAAAACATTGTAAAAAACATCCCCTGATGTGCAAGGGAGGCTAAGACTGGCAAGAGAAGCTAAGCACTATCCTTATAGGTTATTTGGCATTACTTGGCACACATGGCTTCTCAAAAGACTTTTCTTTGTTTTATGTTTTGTCTCAAAAAATCATTTAAAATAAAATAAAGTTCTCTTTGATTTCAATTCCAGATTTTGGTCTGTTTGCTATCAAAATCTTGTAGTTCCTTCGCAGAAATATCAGATTTCCATTAGAAAAAAGATTTTCATATTTCAGTTCAAAGTTCACAGAACTAGAATTTCAGATCTATAACCAGTTTCTAATTTTCGTCCACTATCAGTTTCAGACTTCTGAAGTTACACAGTAGGTATAACATTTTTTAGTTTGATTGACAAGGATTTAATGTCAAACAAAGAACTGGGATATATCATGCATTTCAGCAGGAATCTATTATTATTTTGGTCTGTTTGCAGTCACAATATTGTAATTCCTTTTGCAGCATTATCAGGTTCCCATTAAAAAGAATATTTTCATATTTCAGTTCAGAGTTCACAGAACTAGAATTGCAGACATGGAACCAGTTTCCAAATTCTATCCACTATCAGTTTCAGACTTCTGAAGTTGCACTGTAAGTATAACAACTTTTAGTTTGATTGACAAGGGTTTAATGTCAAACAAGGAACTTGAATCTATTATGCATTTCAGCTCAAAATGCCTCACGTAATTGTATTCAAGTAGGTCGTGATATTAGTAAGGCAAGAAGTTTGCACGATCTCGATGATTATAACCATGTTCAAATCTCTTGAGCCTGTTCCTATCCAATTTTCCAGCTGGATGATTATACATGCTACCACAGATAGAGACCCTTCAAACATGGCTTTTGACTGAGAGGATCCCAAGTATGACGGTTTTATGGAGTTGTGTAGTTTCCTATTTGTCTAACTAGAAACAGAAAAAAAATCATGCCAGTACCAACAATTGCCAAAAGGTATCCTAACTTCTAAGTATGATAATGTGATGCAGTTGTCTAAAGGTTCTCTATTTGTCTAGCCAAGGTCCAAAACAGAAGAAAAGAGAAAATTAGTACCATTGCCAATATTTCACAATAAACTTAAGTCGAACCTCTAAGAGTCACATAATTCAGAAACGCATTTGAATAGTCAGTGCAGCATATCAGACCAAAGTTGGTGAAATGTTATACAAGAGCAGGATGCAAGATGACATGCAAAGTAATAACACTATTTAGAGATAAATGGCAATAGAAAGCTACCACATGTTGCAGAGCTCATACTGTTGCAAACTACAATAAAGTTTGACTCAAAAATTATGCAGTTGAATCCTGATATAAATATCCTAATTTGGCATGCTGCATAAAATATCTCCTACTTGTCAAAGTCAATCTTGCCAAGCACTCTCTGGATCTCAAATTAATACAACAAGCAATATGACTGAGAGAACTCTCTATAAAAATTATGTCATGTTTAAGAAAAGTAATGATAAGCGTTAAGCATAGAGTCAGAGCATTAGAGTAACAAAAATATTCCCTTTTGAAACTTTAGAAATTTGCTTTTAAAGTTTTATCCCTTGACCTACAGGGAAGCTCAAAATCTAATATGAGTTCTATTAACTACAATCTACGGTTTTAACTTATTTTGCTTCAAAAGTAGATGGAAGTAATGATAAATTAATTGTACATGATTCTAATTCAGAGGAAAATTAAAGGTGGTCTAGGTTTATATTACAACAAAGCATCTGATAAATAAAACTCTACAGAGAACAAAATTCCAAAAGAAGATTGTAATTAAATGCTGTTCTAGGGTTACCTTGTAATCCAGCAGCATCTGAGGCATCTGCTTCATGAGCTCGGCCGTGTTCGCTCGTCTGCACCAAAAACAGGCAAATAATCATCTTTTGCAAAAATAAGCACACACCTACATATAAACCCTCAATTTCAATGCATATGGCCCTTAGCAAGGTTATAAGAATTCAATATATGAATAGATCAGTAATTTGACCAAAAACCCTTGACTCCATGAGATTCAAGCTGGATGACCTCAGAAAATAAAAAATAAAAAATGTAAGTTGTAAGATAAATCTAAAAGAAGAGACAGTAATTGGTCATAAAACCCTGTCTCCATGAAAAATAAAAAAGGGTGATCTCTCCAATAAGACCTAAAAATTGGAACTCACAAAAACTAGGGGAAAAAACAAATGATGACAACAAACCTTGATTCTATAAAATTCAAAACTTTGAGTCCATCAGATTCTAACTGGTGCCCACTCAAATAAAATTAATAATGTAGCAAGAAAAAAAAATTCAAAACTCATAACGTGATAAAAATCCTTCAACTCAATGAGATTCAAGCAGGTAACTTCTCAAATAAGAACAAAGAAAGTTTTCCAACCATAACTTCTACGATAAGAACTAAATACCCTTGACTCCTTGAAAATCCAACAAGTGAAATGTAACTAAGAAAATAATAGAAAAAATTGAAAATCCAACAATATGAAAAGAAGTCCTCAAGTTTAGGCCAGTAAGAGGAAAGGTGTGCTCCTCAAATTAGATATTTCCAAAGCCTGTGACAGAGTTAACTGGTACTTCATAGATTGTGTTTTGGAGAACTGCAGGTTTTGCTCAGATTAAAGAACTTGAGTCAAGAGCTGTTACTCTTCTACAACTTTTCAGTGATGGTCAATGGCTTGGTGGAAGGTAAGGCTCCCAGGGTCTAAGGCAAGGGGATCCTCTATTAGCCATCTTTTCATTAAAATAGTGGAATCTCTAGGCAGGTACATTGGGGCGCTCTAGGATCCCTAAAAGGGCTTCAAGCTTTATTCATGGGAAAAGACTTTACTCACCAACGATTTGCTGATAATACTATGCTATTTGTTGCACCTTATATTAAAGAATGTGGAGTTATCAGAGATCTTCTTGAGGGATACAACAGGCTTCAGGACAGAAGGTAAATAGGGAGAAATATAAAGAGAATATCTACAGATACATGTCCTTCAAGAAAGGAAGCCTCCTGGATACCAACCTTGGTTTTCCATTGTTCTAGGGGATGAATAAAAAGCAACATTGGTCACCAACCTATTAAAGTATTATTAAATTGTATTGGTCAATTAGTTTTTAGACTTAGAGTTTAATAAAGTCGTTTCAACTTTAGGTTAGTCTTAAATTAATCTTTATGCTTTATTTAATTTTTGCTATTTTTAGTTCAATCTATTTTTAGCTTTCGCTATCTTTAGCTCGTTGTAAGTCTATATAAGAAAGCATTTGCTTCTTATTTTATCAACCGAATGACTTGCTAATCTTTATCTGTTCTATTTTCGTAATATGGTATTAGAGTCCAAGTTGAGCTTTGAGATTTGAGAACCAGTGAAGATCTAGGGATTGCTACCAGTTGTGACAGTTTGAAAAACATTCGTAGCACAGAAAGAACCAAAAGGCATCATATGGATCTATACAAAATTGCGTGTAAACTTGAAAAATCATGGATTTTTTATTTTGAAAATCACAACCAAGTTTGAGGAAAACATGAGTCTAGCACTGTTGAAAAATCGCAGAATTTTTATTCAAATAATTGCATACCATTTTTTAGAAAATTGTGAGTTTAAGCATTCGTACGCATGCTATTTTCTTTCTGAAAATTGATATTGGTAAAATTTGCACCTTATTTTTTCTATAAAAAAAATCGCAAATTTTTTTTGTCGCACAACCTGGCTCATGGCCTGCCCAACAGCTAGATTTTTTCTAAACATTTTTTTGGTGATTTTTAAAATAAAATCATGGTTTAGCCCAATGGCTAGGGCTTATATTCAACAGCATTAATGTGATGTCCCCGTCCCTTCTGAAGCTCTAAAAAGCAAATTGCAAATTAATTAATTAAATACCCATTAAGTCTTATTTATTTATTTACTTATATATGACTTTTGGAAAATTTAATTAATTAATGATTAAAGACTTTATAAAAGGTTATTTTCAAATATTTGCTCATCTTTTATAAAGTCTGGTGTTAAATAAATCCGTTATTTCAACAGAAGGGGATGAAGGCTATTTGGGGAATCGATGCACTTGCTCTGCATATCTCCGAGAATTGAATTTTGCCTGGTTTGATAATGGAGATTCTTGAGAACGGAAACTCTCAGAATTTCATCGCCATGAAAGGACGAAGACCCTGATCGTGGCTTTTGTTTACACCTTCGAATAATGTTTAAGCCTTCCGGAAGTAATACTGAGGCACCGTATCATCAAGACATGGACGCAAGTGAAGCCTCTGTTATATTTCCCGCGGGTGGTAGATGGGTTTGCCATTGCATATGATGCCAGAGGTATTCACGTGGGTGACGTTTCTTATTCTTTGATTACGAGTTCACTCTGTACTGACCACATTTGCTACACGGATTCTTATTGCCGTTTGCTTCAGCGCCGGTCACTATTGCCCAATCTGTGCGAACCACTCTGGCTACGGGAATTCATTCACGGATTTCTTACTGTGCCATTTCCTTCAGCGCCGAACTCTATCCACGTTTGACGCGACTGCATAGATTCATATCTACTATCCTCTAAGTCCCAATATCGGGCAATATCAGCTGGAGCGGTTGTGACGGGTATGTGTTTCCCTTTCGGAATTTTGGAAAGATTGTTAAAATGTGAATGAATGAACATTGCTTCTAGATTTAACAGCAACTATCATAATTATTCACGTATGTCATTAAAATCCATTATAAGCAAGAGCTATTTGTTGTAATTCATTTGCATATGAAAGAATATAAGTTTTCAAATACTTTGCGTCTATAAGGGACAAAGTAGTCCGCATTTCTGCTATTCACTGGAAACATATGCCTTGTCATTGACTTGAAGACAAAACCTGTTATAATCACTGCAACCTAGTTCTGTGCATTCTGATCAGTATTTTGTTCTAATCGATTATTCTTTGTGCAAGTTTTTTTCGTAAGTCAATTCTGAGTTATTGTTCCCAACTATCACACATCAGTCCTTTAAGCTCAAGTGGTTATTACATCTGACTGTATAATTCTAAGACGGGAACATCACAGTGGTATCAGAGCCACAAATTCTGCCAGCCTGAGGGTTCATGAACACTAGTGACAGGGCTCGAAGATATTTCGAAAGAGAACAGAGACGGAGGCAATTCCAGGTAGCCGACCCCTATCCAGAAGAAGACACTTTTTCTGCAGTGCTTGCAGCCCGACAATTCCCTGGTGACCCACCAGAAATTGAAGCAATGGGTGATTCAGATCAAGAGGGTTCACATAACAGGGGAAACAGGAGTGGTAATGAGAGTGTTCAGAATATTTTGAACGATTTAGCCCGTGGCCAGCAGCAAATGATGCAGCAGTTTATGCAGTCCCAACAGCAGTTGATAGATGCTATCGGTCGGATGTCTCAAGATATGAATACACTGAGAGTGGGTCAGAATACAGGGGAAGGCAGCAATGTTGGAAACCACGAACCTAGGGGAGCTAATTCAAGAGGATCTAGTAGGCCCTTTCAGCCCACATTTATCCCTAGGAATGAGGAGGAAGAGGTACAACCGGAAGTGGAGCAGCCTTTGGTTAACGAGGTGACAGAAGTTTACGATGAATATCACACTCTTCCGCATGCTATCAGACAGGAGATTACATTGAATCAATATATGAATCAACGTAGGGATAGAAGGAGAACGCAACAGGAATACAGACCTCAAGGACCCCATAGGGATTACCAGCATGCTTTAGGTAAACTTACGTTGCCTAATTTTGATGGAAGCGGTAAAACTACAGCCCGTTCTTGGATCCACAAGTTGGACACTTTCTTGAATTTAAAACCAATGCGGGAACCAGAAGCAATAAAATTTGCAACATTACATTTGGAAGGAGCAGCATATGACTGGTGGCATCATGGATTGGTGACGCAGAATCATGCTTTAATCCAATTGTACGAGGAGTTTAGCAGCAAATTAATTGCTCGATTTGATAGGAAAGATGAAGAGGCATATTTCAGGGAGTTGGCTTTGATCAAACAGCGTGGTAATGTTGATAGCTACGTCAATGAGTTTCAGCAGGTGGCAGTTATGGTTCCAGATATATCAGAAAGACGGGTGGTAGTATTATTCACAGAGGGACTACATTACAGTTTGAGAGGGTTGGTGAAGGCTTTCAAGCCAAGGACCTTGCAGGATGCTATTCAGATGGCTTTGGATCTTGAGACTTCGCATTCCAGTTCGCAACCGTCGAAGAAAACTTACAAGAATAACAAGCCATTCACTAAAACTTTCAATCAGCCCAAGCCAAATCCTCCTAAGCTTGATTTTGAAAGCAGAAATGAATTACGCAGAAAACAGCTATGCTTCACTTGCAAGGAGCCATGGGACCGTAATCACCGATGCCTAGGAAAAGGCAAGGTACATTATATAGAAGTCACTTCTGATGTGGAAACAATTGATGATAGCTCGGAAAGTGAACACGAGCAGCAGGAAGAACATAACAATCCCCAGGAAGTGGAGACTCAAGGTGGTTTTGCTACTTTATCTGGTGTGCCTAAGTATCATCCATTCCAAGTTAGAGGAGTTATTAATGGACAGCGGGTAACTTGCCTGATTGACAGTGGAGCTACACATAATTTTATTGACGAGGGATATGTGGCCAAAAGGAGATTACAAGTAGAGGACTTTGCTGGGTTCAACGTCACAGTAGCAGATGGCTTTAAGATGAATTGCACTACCAAGGTCTCACAATTGAGCATTCAAATAGGAGATTATACAGTCACAGACGATTTTTATGTAGACGGAATTGGAGATATTGATATAGTATTGGGAGTCCAATGGCTAAGCTCTCTAGGTCGATACAGTCAGGATTTTCAGAAGATGGAGTTAGAGTTCACAGCAGAAGGCAAGAATGTGGTGTTGAGAGCATTATCGGATGGAGCTCCTAAGATAGTTTCAGCCAAGCGTATGGAAGCTTTATTCAGACATGGTGAGGTTGCATGGGCAGCCCAATGCTTTATATCTTCTAACTCTGCCATCGGGAAAGATAGAGTTTATCCAGTAGATGTGCAGACCGTTTTAGACAAGCATAGTTTGGTGTTTGGAGATCTCCCTCCTAGTAGACCACCGGATCGTGGTTTCGAGCATGTGATAGAGTTGGAAGAAGGTGCCAAACCTGTGATTACCACGCCATATCGACACCCAAAGCGCTTCAAAGATGAAATTGAGAAAACGATCAAAGAGTTACTTGATATGGGGCACATCAGGCCTAGCTCCAGCCCATTCGCTTCATCAGTGGTGCTCATGAAGAAAAAGGATGGCACAATGCGTATGTGCATTGATTATCGTGCGCTGAACAAAAAAACAATTAAGAATAGATATCCCATACCAAGAATTGATGAGTTGCTGGATGAACTGCATGGAGCAGTCTATTTTTCTAAGATTGATCTGCGTTCGGGATATCATCAGATTCGGGTACGTGATGAGGATATACATAAGACTGCATTTAGATGCCATTACGGTCACCATGAATTCCTAGTAATGCCCTTCGGTTTGACGAATGCTCCTGCAACTTTCCAGTCTTGTATGAATCATGTTTTCAGGAAACAGTTGCGGAAATCAGTATTGGTTTTTTTTTATGATATTTTAATTTACAGCAAAACTTGGGAGGAGCACCTTCAACATTTAGATGAGATCTTAGGTATTATGGAGGCCCAATCATTGTTTGCAAAGGCATCTAAATGTGAATTTGGAATGACAGAAATATTATATTTGGGGCATGTCATTGGCGCTAGTGGTGTGAAGGTTCATCAAGAGAAGATACAGGCAATTTTGGATTGGCCACCCCGAAGAATATATCCGATCTGCGTGGTTTCCTTGGTCTATGCAGTTATTACAGGAGGTTTGTTAAGGGTTTTTCTCAGTTAGATGCATCTCTTACAGACCTCACAAAGAAGGAGGCTTTCAAATGGTCAGACAAGGCACAGGTTACATTTGATCAGCTTAAGCAGGTGATGAGCTCTTGTCCGGTTTTGGCTCTACCGGATTTCTCTCAACCGTTTGTATTGGAGTGCGATGCATCAGGACAGGGAATTGGTGCGGTACTCATGCAAAACAAGCATCCTATAGCATTTGAGAGTCGGAAGTTGAGAGATGTGGAGCGGCTTTATTCTACTTATGACAAGGAAATGCTCGCTATTATGCACGCATTGACAAAGTTCAGGCAATATCTCGTTGGCGGGAAATTCGTGGTTAAAACGGACCACAATAGTTTGAAGTATTTCCTTGAACAAAAAGATTTGAATGAGCGTCAACAGAAGTGGGTAAGCAAAATTCAAGCTTACGATTTTGATATTGAATATGTTAAAGGCAAAAAGAATGTGGTAGCTGATGCTTTATCCAGGAAACCAACCCTCTGCTCTCTGTCAGAGATTTCAGCTGATTGGAAATCTCAATTGTTGATTGAATATTCCAAGAACACCCTTGCGTGTGATATCATGGATGGGAATATGCAGGACAACAGATACCAGGTGATTGATGATTTGATTTTCTACAAGAACAGGATATTCTTGGTGCCAGGATCTAAAATGAAGAGTAAGATCTTGCAGGCTATACATGATACTCCTTTGTCAGGACATCCGAGATTCTTCAAAACATATAGACAGGTTCGAGAAAGATTCTCATGGAAGGGCCTCAAAAGTGATGTTTTGCAGTATGTTCGGGAGTGTTTGACTTGTCAGCAGAACAAATCTGAGCAGACTTTACCAGCAGGATTATTGCAGCCTTTACCCGTTCCTAATCAGAAATGGGAAAGTATATCCATGGATTTTATTACAGGGCTGCCACGAGTTCAAAATAAAGATTGCATTTATGTTGTTGACAGATTAACGAAATATGCACATTTCTTTGCTATTTCCACTGAGTTCAAGGCACCTCAAGTAGCAGAATTATTTTTCAAAGAGATATTCCGTTTACATGGGCTCCCAAGGAACATTGTGAGTGATCGGGACAGCAGGTTTCTCAGCATCTTTTGGCAGGAACTGTTCCGACTAGTAGGAACTGAGTTATCCCCTAGTACAAGCTATCACCCTCAATCCAATGGACAGACTGAAATTGTCAACAAATGGATTGAAGGATATTTGCGCAATTATGTGTCAAGCCAACAAAAGGCATGGTTTCGATGGTTACACTTGGGTGAACATTGTTACAACACAACATACCATATGTCAATAGGTATGTCTCCTTTCAGAGCTCTATATGGATATGACGCTATGTCTTTCATAGATCTAGCATTTGATGATAGTAGAGTACCCAAGGCAAAGGAATGGCTGCAGGATAGCCAAGACATTCTCAGGGCACTCAAGGAAAATCTACTTCAAGCTCAGAATCAGCAAAAGCTTTACGCTGACAGGCACAGGATTGAGAGGGTGTTTGAAGTTGGGGATATGGTATTCTTGCGACTTCAGCCATACAAGCAATCAACATTGAAACGGAGTGGTGTAGAAAAGCTCAAACCTCGATTTTATGGACCATACCAGATCAAAAGGAGGGTAGGTGAAGTCGCGTATGAATTGGAGCTGCCTGCAGAAAGCAAAATCCACAATGTATTTCATGTCTCATGCCTTAAAAAGGTTGTTGGTCAGCATACTACCCTGTCTCTTGAGCTTCCTCCACTGGACGAGGAGGGAAAGTTGATTTTAGTGCCAGAATCTATCCTAGATGTGCGCGAACGGAAATTGCGGAGCAGATCAATCAAAGAATTCTTAATCAAATGGAAGGATCTTCCTATTGAGGACGCCACTTGGGAAGGTGAGCGAATATTGCAATATCCGGGTCTACAATTGCTTGAGGACAAGCAATGCCAAGCAGGGGGGGCTGTGATGTCCCCGTCCCTTCTGAAGCTCTAAAAAGCAAATTGCAAATTAATTAATTAAATACCCATTAAGTCTTATTTATTTATTTACTTATATATGACTTTTGGAAAATTTAATTAATTAATGATTAAAGACTTTATAAAAGGTTATTTTCAAATATTTGCTCATCTTTTATAAAGTCTGGTGTTAAATAAATCCATTATTTCAACGGAAGGGGATGAAGGCTATTTGGGGAATCGATGCACTTGCTCTGCATATCTCCGAGAATTGAATTTTGCCTGGTTTGATAATGGAGATTCTTGAGAACGGAAACTCTCAGAATTTCATCGCCATGAAAGGACGAAGACCCTGATCGTGGCTTTTGTTTACACCTTTGAATAATGTTTAAGCCTTCCGGAAGTAATACTGAGGCACCGTATCATCAAGACATGGACGCAAGTGAAGCCTCTGTTATATTTCCCGCGGGTGGTAGATGGGTTTGCCGTTGCATATGATGCCAGAGGTATTCGTGTGGGTGACGTTTCTTATTCTTTGATTACGAGTTCACTCTGTACTGACCACATTTGCTACACGGATTCTTATTGCCGTTTGCTTCAACGCCGGTCACTATTGCCCAATTTGTGCGAACCACTTTGGCTACGGGAATTCATTCACGGATTTCTTACTGTGCCATTTCCTTCAGCGCCGGACTCTATCCACGTTTGACGCGACTGCATAGATTCATATCTACTATCCTCTAAGTCCCGATATCGGGCAATATCAGCTGGAGCGGTTGTGACGGGTATGTGTTTCCCTTTCGGAATTTTAGAAAGATTGTTAAAATGTGAATGAATGAACATTGCTTCTAGATTTAACAGCAACTATCATAATTATTCACGTATGTCATTAAAATCCATTATAAGCAAGAGATATTTGTTGTAATTCATCTGCATATGAAAGAATATAAGTTTTCAAATACTCTGCGTCTATAAGGGACAAAGTAGTCCGCATTTCTGCTATTCACTGGAAACATATGCCTTGTCATTGACTTGAAGACAAAACCTGTTATAATCACTACAACCTGGTTCTGTGCATTCTGATCAATATTTTGTTCTAATCGATTATTCTCTATGCAAGTTTTTTCCGTAAGTCAATTCTGAGTTATTGTTCCCAACTATCACACATCAGTCCTTTAAGCTCAAGTGGTTATTACATCTGACTGTATAATTCTGAGACGGGAACATCACAATTAATCACTTTTTCTGCAAGTCACACCTAGAACAAGTTTGGCGGCTAGGGTTACAAGTTTTGTAGTGAATAATTTATTACTATTTTTAACCTGCTGCTAGGGCACAAGATTTGATAGCTTTTTATTTGTTTTGTAGATTTTTTTCTAGCTAGGCACATAATTTTGAGCAAATATTTGCCAATTTTTGCTAGGGTTTCATACCTATTTTCGCAACATGCAAAGGGAGGCATTTATTTATTTTAAATGGCCTCGTTACCCCACATCAAGTTGGAAGGTAGTCAACGTTTTACCAGAAAGAATTAAACACCTAGAAGCAACAAATGCTCACAATCTTTGAGTACAAATGCCTTGAAAAGATTGTCTTTGGTACCAAAACTCGATCAACGATTGCGGGCAAAGACCAAGACAAGTTTGATGAACGTGACAGAGAATCAGTCATGTTGATCAAATTATCAATGACAGTTGCCATGCTTCTTGAAGTTCAAACAATGACCACTTCAACTACCATTTGGAAGCATCTACATGACCTTCATGAGACTTTAGATAAAGGCAAGGCCTTTCTTCTGAAGAGTATGCTTTTCTCAATCATTCTAAATGAGAAAGCATCCTTGCAAGAGCATTTGCTCAAGATCAAGGACATTAAAGATCAATTGTTAGCCATTGGTCAGAAGATGGAAGAAGAGGTGGTAATCACACTGAAAAGTTTACCATATGCTTATGAGCAAAGTAACAAGGTTCGAATTCGGCAACATTGAAATTCGGATGAAATTCGGCAAGAAAAAAATTTGAAAAGTAAAAAATTCGGATTAAATTCGCCTAATGTAATTTTATTTTTTTTATAATATAAGTAATATATCCACAAGAAATTTAAAAATATTATAATATTAATATGTTTAAAATATTAATTTAAATATTATTAATACATAAATTATTAATATATTAAGTTTCATACTTAAATAATAATCTAATTTAAATATTTTAGAATGTTAAAATTTTAATATATTTTGTAAATTATAAAATCAAAAAACAAAATTACATTAGAGACATTAAAATTACATTGTTAAAAAAAAACATATTAAAGCTAATTTAAACTAAACATAAAATTAAAATAATAAAAACAAAACTTTTGCTGCTGATAAAGAGACGAGCGAATAGCTTCGATGTCTCGATGAAATGGAGACGCAACACAGAGCTGGCCAATTGGGGGGTAAATTTAGTAGTTATGGTGGAGACATCAAAGCAATCATGGGGACGACATTCATTACAACCTGCAGGCATTTTAGCTTCCGACTCTTCCCAGAGATCTCTTTTCTGGTCGAAAATAACGCCATAAGGCATCTCTACGTTGCAATAAATCAGTTATTTATTCCCCAATTTTGAGAGGTGCGGAGGAGTTGCAAGTTGCAGGCTTGCAGCATACAATAGGAAAAGGCGATAGAAAATTCCCCGATCAATAGGTGATGGCGTGAGGCTCGACAAAACTCCGTCACAGTTCCAAAAAATTCGCCTTGCGAGCTTGAATGTGTTTCTTTAAAGTCGACTACAAAAAAAAGCAATCAAAAGCCCCAAAAAAACGCATAATAAAATTATTTTAGGAAAAAAAAAAAAAGTCACATGTGTTCCATCCGAATTTATTGACGATTTTATACGAATTTCATAGGTTTTTTATAGATTCGCCAAATTTCGAATTTGATGCCAAAAATTCGGCGAATCCTGTGACACAGCTTATGAGCATTTCATTGAGACACTCAATATCACCGCTACAAATGTTGACCTAAAGTTTGAAGAGCTATGCAATAAGCTCTTATAGCAGAACAGATGGAATAAACAGTTTGGTAACAATGAGACAATGAGTGTGGAACAAGCATTTGCAGCCACAGGAAAAAGCACAGGAAAATGGTCACACAAGAAAGGACAAGCTCACAATGAGGATACAACAAAGGATTTGAAAAACATTGCATCATTATTGTGGTAAGTTGGGTCCTATGAAGAAGCACTGAAGAAAAAGGTTGGCTGAAGCCGCTGAACAGAAATCCAACCAAAAAAGGTCTCAACAAAACCAGCAAAAGGCTCATGCCACAAAGCATTCAAAGGAGAAGGTGTCAGCTTTCTATGCATTCATGGCCAAAAGACCAATAGATCAGTCAGAGTCATCTACTTGGTATATTGATTCAAGAGCATCACATCGCTTCACCAACAAGCAAGTCATAAAGTACATTGTTTGCTATGATTCAATGATCTTTGGTGGTGGTGAGAAGTACACAATTGTAGGTAGAGGGGTTGTACAAATAACCTCTGGAGGGAAATAAAAAAAAATCTCAATGTGTGCTATGTACTAGGAATGGAGCTCAATCTACTTTCTATAAGTCAGATTATGTGACATAGTCCTAATCTAGATATCATTTTCAGCAAGCAAAAATGCAATATCATTTACAAGGAGAACAAGAAGTCTATTTCTTTTGGTATAGAAGATCATGGACTGTATAGATTAGTTGAAAGTAGGCAAGTCAGGGAACATGCATTGGCAGCCAACAGTGCATCTGCCATTACTACACTTTGGCATCAATAGTATGGACACCTCAATTTGTCCTACCTCCCTCAATTGGCTAGAGTGAACTTGGTGGATGGAATTCCTGACATTCAACAGCAGATACAGGGTGTGTGTGGGATTTGCCAAACAAGGAAGTAGCATAGAACACCATTTGATGACAGGCAAGCTTGGAGAGCCAAAAGCATCCTGCAACTAGTTCGTGCAGATATTTGTGGACCAAGGAACACAATATCAATCACTGGGTGCAATGATTTTCTTTTGTTTGTGGATGATTTTAGTAGAAAAATGTGGGTATAATTTCTGTAATTAAAATCTGAGGAGTTCGATGAATTTCATAAGTTCAAAGCATTGGTAGAAAAAGAGTCTGGTTGTGACATAACCACTCTTAGATCTAATAATGGAGGCGAATTATGTTCCAAATAATTTAGCCACTTTTGTGCTAAACACGACATCAAAAGACAATTTACCACACCCTACACTCCAATGTAGTTGAGAGATGGGACCGTACTATCACAGAGATGGCCTAATGTATGATGAAGAACAGAAGTGTTCCCAAGAGGTTTTGGGCTGAGGCAGTATATACTGCAATTTATTTGTCTTCAGTTCCATTGTATATGCCTAGATTCCAAATTAAAAGCAAACCAAATAGATCCTAAGAGTGAGAAATTGATGCTTACAGGGTATAGTGACAATCATAAGGTCTACAAGTTGATTGTTGTTGACATTGACAGCTTGACTTTCAACAGATAAGTTGTGATTGAGGAGGAAGCAAGGTCTTTCTAGACATTCCCGAAGTTCCAGCTTATCGAAGATCAGCCTATTGTGGCTAAGGATTCAAGTATTCAACTTCAGGAAGCTCCATCTGAAGGGGGCATTCAAAGCACGGAGAAATAGACCCGATTTTCATTGATGATAGCCTGGTTCAGCATCCAAGGGACATGATACAGGTAGCCCAAGTCATGATGACAATGCTAATTTGGATGTAGAGACTTCCAAGAGGAAACCAAAGTGGTGGGAAAGCACCGTTGGAGATGTTTGGCTAAGTAAAATGATTGAGGGTAGATCATCAAGAGGCAAGAGAAAGCATAACATAGTCAACTTTGCTCTCATGGCCAATATTCAAAAAGTGTATGATCCATTGGTGTTTGCTAAGGCAAAAGGAAAACCAAAATGGGAAAAGGCCATGGAAACCAACATGAGTCTTATGAAGCATGAGACATGGGATATTTCAAATCTTCCACCAGGGAAGAAACCCATTGGCTGAAAATGGGTGTACAAGTCAACTACAAGGTAGATGGTACTCTTGATAAGTACAAAGCTCGGTTGGTCACAAAAGGGTTCTCACAAAGAGAAGGCATTGACTACAACGAAACTTTTGATCCAACAGCAAAGATGAGCACCATCCATTTAGTTCTAGCCATGGCAGCTCAGTTTGGCTAAATAGTCCATGATGATGATGTGAAGAGTGCCTTCCTCAATGGAGATTTGAAGGAAGAAGTGTACATTTCTCAACCACAGGGTTTTCAAGTTGTGGGGAAGAAACATCTTGTATACCAATTAAAAAAAATTCTATATGGCTTGAAGCAAGCACCCAACGCATGGTACATCAAAATTGACAAGTATTCAGTTAAACAAAGGCTCCAATAGAGTCCTCCAAATCCAAATATGTACGTCAAAAGCAATGGTAATGCTATCATTCTTCTAGTCATATATGTGGATGATATCATCATTACAGGTAATGAGGCAAGTGTTATTGATTTGATCAAATTTGATATTAGTAAAGCTTTTGACATGACCAATTTAGGCCTCCTACATTACTATCTAGGTGTAAAAGTTTGGCAAACAGGTGGCAATATTTTTATTTCTCAGCCCAAATATGCCAAGAGTCTGCTCAACAAATTTAGAATGACAAATTGCAAATTTCATCAACATCGATGGAGAAAGGGCTAAAACTTTTAGCCAAAACTAACTTAAAGGTAGTTAATGAGTTAGCAAACAAGCAACTAGAGGGCAGCCTTATATATCTTGTAGCCACTAGACCTAATTTGAGCTATGTTGTGAGTTTCGTTTCCATATTCATGACAGCACCAAATGTAGACCACTCGACTACAACGAAGAGGGTGTTGAGATATGTGAAAGGGACACTTGACTTTGGCATTTTGTACAGCAAAAGCAAAGATCTTAGGTTGGTCAAGTTCACAAATTCAGACTAGGCACATTTTGTTGATGATAGAAAATCCACTTTTGCATATGTTTTCAGCCTTGGGCACCAATGCAGTCAAATGGACCAGCAAGAAGCAGTAGGCAATTTTTCTCTCGACTAAAGCAAAATATCGAGGAATAATAAAAGCAGCGTGTGAGGCAGCATGGTCAGAAGGATGCTTTCAAACATGAAGATGCCTCAAGCAAAGCCTTCACCCTTATTTTGTGACAATCAAGGGGTGCTAAAACTTGTCAAGAATCTAGTCTTCCACGAGCATACCAAACATGTGGAGCTACATTGTCACTTCATTGGGCAACTTATAGAAGATGGATTAGTTATGTTGCAACATTGTCCTTCAGAGGATCAAACTACAAATATTCTTAATAAGCCCTTGGGTTCTGACAAATTTGTAAAATTTCAGGATAAGCTTGGTGGAGTTAGTAGATTGACCATTAAGGGAGGGTATTAAAGTATTATTAAATGGTCAATTAATATTTAGACTTAGAGTTTAATAAAGTCATTTCGACTCTAGGCTAGTCTTAAATTAGTCTATATGCTTTATTTAGTTTTCGCTATTTTTAGTTCAGTTTATATTTAGCTTCACTATCTTTAGACTTTAACTCATTACAAGTCTATATAAGAAAGAGTTTGTTTCTTATTTTATCAATCAAATATCTTGGTAATCTGTCTGTGTTTTGTTTTCATAATACAATCTTAGAGAGATTCAACCAAATTTTGGTAAGATGGAAAAGGAAATGGCTCTCCTCTACTAGTAGAGTGATGATTTTAAAATAGTTTTCCAAGCTATTCCCATGTTCAAGTTTCTACTAGCCCCTCGAAGTAGCATTTCTAATATTACTAATTCTATGCAAAATTTCCTATGGTACCATTTCTAACATTACTTATTCTATGTAGAATTTTCTATGGTGCCATTTCTAACATTACTAATTCTATGCAAAAAAAATTGTGGGGTACATGACATAAATTTCCTATATACTCTAGCCTCATGGAAGAAGATTTGTAAGGATAAGGAAAAAGGTGGCCTTGGCTTCAAACACTTATCTCTTCAATTAGGCTCTTTTGGCCAAGTTGTTATGGAGGTTCATCTCGAATAAAGATGCTTCTTGGATCCATGTTCTCAAAGACAAGTATCTATCTAGTGATTACCCGTCATTCTTTCTCGAGAGGGAGGATCTTCCTAAAGGCTTGGCTATCTTGGACAGGATGAAAAATGTCAAGAATCTTATCAATTGGTACGTTTTTTCTATCATTTGAAACAACAAAAAAACCTCCTTTTGGGATGATATATGGATCTTTGGCTAACCTCTAAAAGAGGATCTGGATCTTCAACCCTTGATGCCTATCCTCATAGGCTTTGGGAGCATCAAAGTTAGTGACTATTGGGAGGAGGGAGTCAAAGCAAGTGGTCCTATCAAAATCAAAATCAATTCCTCAATTTTCAAATGTTCCAAAGGACTCCAACAAGCAGCTTAACACTCTTCTTCAAGGCTTCAAGCCTTTTTGGAGTAGGGAAGAGGATCTCTAGGATGGGATCTAAAAGGGACATAACTTTATTAAGCGAACTTGTTAAGGAAGGGTATAATAAGCTTCACCTTACTACGAATCCTTCTACCTCTAACTAGAATAGGATTTGGCAATACAAAGCTTGGCCCAAAGTGATTTTTTTCCCTAGATTGCCTACTGCTCTTTGATGCTTACATGAGATCAGCTTCAAAGAAAATGTATTTTGGTCCTAGTCAATGCTCTCTCTATTTAAGTCATGACAAATTCAACTCTCACCTTGTTCTTCACTATGACTGCATGAAAGGCAATTGGAATAAATTTCTTGATAGCTTTAATCTAAAGTGGGTGTTCTTGTTTTATTTCAAGGATTCTCTAGAAGCCTAGAGATGTAGCCTAGAGATGTCTAGTAGTTCTTATTACCTTTGCAGAAATTATGGAATATGGTTCCAGTTTTTATTGTATGGAAAGTGTGGTTGAAACAAAATAACAAAATTTTCAAAGGAAAAGAAAGGACCCATGACCAATTATGGAAGGTGGTCAAGGAGGCTTGCTCCCAAAGCATTATCTCACTTAATCTTACCAAATCTAAAGAAAATAATCCTTCAAAGATAGCTATATTGAGGAACTAGCTTGAGGTTGGAAAGTTTTTGATTTGTCCCTTCCCAGAGCAGAGAAAAAGAGAACAATGGAACATTGACCAATTCCTCTACCAGCAAAGTGGGTTAAGATAAATTTTGATGGAGCCAACAAGAATAATCCTAAACTTTTTGGGGCTGAAGCTATTATTAGTATTCATGAAGGCACAATGGTTGCTCTTGGTACTCATTTTACAAACCTTAACATGAACAATCTTGTTGAAGTTGAGGGTCTCATGTTGGGTCTTGGGCTTGGAATTCAATTTGGAATCCAAAAACTAATTATTGAGGGAGATTCTAATTTGATTGTCAATGGGTTGCAAAATGGAAATAACCCATCACTAGAAGACTCACGATGTAATGCCCCCTTCTTTCTCCTATGATTTCCTTAAGGATAATAAAAGGGGGTGCTTAAGGGAGAATAATTAATATTATTAAAAAACTGAAATTTAATAAAGTTTAGTTTTAATGAAAAGTCAAATGGCATGTGGATGAAGAATTATGTCTATTAAAGAAAAAGGGTATATAAGGAAGATCAATCAAGGAGAAGGGAACATGAATTGGAAAGCCATTTTTATATTATTATTCTTTGTGGAACCTGAACCGTGGTTCAGCATCCTGAGGACGAAATCCCTCAAGTTTTGGAATCAAAGGACCCCTTAATTTTCATCACTGAGTTAGTGGACAGAAACCCTTAATTCAGGTAGGCTCTAAGACATTTCAAAGGCATTTAAATAAAGAAAGATCACTGCAGATAAGAGGAATATTTACAGCAAAGATAAGAACATAAGTTTTATATTTTCTGAGATACATTCCAAGCATTAAATATGAATAATATAATAAACTGTTAAGCTACAATCTCTAGGTTAATTTCATACTTATAATTAATTGTGCTACTATTGTTGTGAGTTAGGATTTATTATATTTAAAGAAATCAAGGAAAATTTAAAAAGGACATCACACACAACTATATAGAGGAAGCTTAAGGACTCATCATGATCAAACAATTCGAAGGTGTCCACATAAAGCATGTTCTCCAGGAAAAAACAATGCAGCAGCTCAGCTAGCCAACCTGAGTCTTCAAGACAGTTTCTATTCCTACGTTAAGATGGGTTATGATTTTGCATAAGATAGGAACCTCTACCCCTTAATGGTGATCATCAATCGTGACAATAAGGCAAATCTATCCAGTTATGGATACTGGATAGAGCTTGTAAGTTTGAGAAAGTTTCAAGATTATCTTCAATGATGATGAATCTAAAGCATGCTTTTGCATACATTGCCTATTCCTGCATGCATACACGCAATGCTTTTGACATGCATGCCCTTTTCATACATGCTTTTTTCATGCATGTATTTTTTTGTGCATGCATGCTTGCTTTTATGTAAGTGGGATTATTTTAAGGCCTTTTGTTTTAAAAGGTAGTTACCTTCTTCTCTCTATGTTTGAGTTTTGCCACATGTATGTTGATGTAATGTTGGGGAATTGTTCCCTCTTTTTGATAATAAAACTTTTTTACTTTATCAAAACAGTAAAAAATCCTTGAGTTCATGAGATTTAAAATGATGAGAGTATAACTCATAAAAAATTTAAGTACATAATCATTTGACAAAAACCGTTTGCTCCATGATATTCCAACAATGTATGAAACTTGTAAAAAAAGTTTAACGTAATTTGACAAAAATTCTTGTCTTCATGTGATCCAAACTAATCGATGTAACTCATACCAATATTAAAAAACAATTTTAAAGGAATATAAGAATTTAACAAAACCCTTGAATCCATGAGATTAGGACAAGTGAATGTAATTCATAAATGGATAAAAAAAATTGAAAATCAATAACTTGATAGAAACCAATCGTTCCATGAGAATTAAGTTATTAACAAAATGAATGTAACTCATTATAAATCAATAATTTGAAAAGGTTAAAGTAACTCAAAAAAACCTAAAATTAATATTTTAAAAATCAATAATTTCTCAAAAAACGCTTTACTCCATGATATTTGGACAGGCTTAAATAAAACTGTGTGTAAAAACCTAAATTTAAATCAAGCAACTCAACTCAAATAAATAAACTAAAACTAAAAAAACTTAAGACTCCATGAGATTCGCACCGGTTACTTCTCAAGCGACATACAACTCGAAGAAAATTCTATTTTCACTTTTTTCAACTTACTTTTCTGCAGAGATTCTATCGCATTTGTGACCCTTCATTACATTTCTCATTTCCTTTCGGGGTGGGTCGTAAGGCCAATCCCTACGCGAAAAATAAAAATAAATAAAGACCATATAAAGGCATATACACAAAGGATTAGGGGTACATTATACTGATGGACATATATACAGTGAGTATGGGTTAGGGGCTTACTCTCCTGCCAAGAGAACCTGCTTGCGTAGCTTAGCGCGGTGGCGAGCGCTGATGGCGAGGGGCTTCCACCGGCCTTCTTGCATATATCCCCATACTCCCTTCGATAGCTCGCCTTTGTACTTCTCCAGCTTCTCCCTCCATCCCATTACTTGTACAGCCTTCGCCCCTACTTTTCCCGCAGCCTTGGACGCCATTTATCACCCTCTCAGCTTCTGGTTTCTTAATTACATGATACGTAATGACTCTGGATGGAGGTTGGTTTTCTTACAGCCCTCTACCTACAGGTGAAAGGTAAGGTGACCTCTCCCCAAATTTTGACGGGTATAGTTTTCGATTCCCCCTAATATTTTTAAATAAATAAATAATTTCCTTCCTCCATTTCTGTCTCCTTTTTTTCACTATTGCCTTCTGTTGTCAAAGAAGGGATTGACAAGGTCGGTGGGAAAGGCATCTTTTTGGCCAACTTTGTAATAAAATTACTGTTATATGTCGATGACCTCATATTAATTGCTAAAACTGTGTTTGATTTGAGAAAACATTTGAAGGCCCTTGAAACGTTTTGTCAAGAGGTCGGGATGCAAGTGAACACTTCAAAAACCAAAATAATGATCTTCTCACTGCGAAGAAAAAAACAACAGATTGAATTTATCTTTGAAAGCAAGCCACTGGAAATAGTGGACGAGTATAAGTACCTTGGGCTTGATTTTCACAACAAACTTAGTTGGGAAACATGTAGAGCAAAAAGAATTCAAGGAGGCTGGAAAGCGTTGTACTCTTTGCAAAATAGATGTAGAAATGCCGAATTATGGGATTGGAAAACTAAAAGAACGCTTTTTGTTCTTCTTGTTACTCCGGTAATTCTCTATGGGTGTGAAATTTGGGGTAGCAACATGTCAGATCAGAAATGGAGACAAGTGTAAAGGATACAAAAACATCTAATTATATGCAGCCTCAAGCTTAAGACTGCAGTGCCTTATGAAATTTTATTGGCTGAGAGCGGTACTTTTCCTCTGGAGGCCTCAGCGATGACCCGGTTATTAAGCTACCTAAAGAAGGTCCAGAATATGGAGGATCATAGATGGCCTAAGCTAATTATGAAAGAGGAGCTAACTAGAAGAAAAAACACATGGATGAAACTTAATATCAAGTGGATGAAGAAATGGGATGTTGTGATGCATGACTGTCCAAACACAAATGGAGAAATAAAAAATTATGTGAGAAAAATTTAAATATGGTATATGGACGAAAAAACAGGGCGTAAAAAGGATTATTATATCAAAGAATTCAATCCCACAAGGGACCATGAAGAAAAGGCTTATATAGGAGCGAATATCAAATGGAAAGCAAAAATGTTGATAGCCCAATTACGGACTAGTTCACACCATCTTAGGTGTGAAACAGGTAGGTGGGTGGTTCCTAAAGAAGGGTGGGAAAATAGAATATGCCGCTTTTGTAACGAGGGTATGGTGGAGACGGAATGGCACTTTATCATAGAATGCTCAGCTTATAAAGACATCCGGGCCAGCTATGGGGATGCGGTGCAGGGTGACAATTTAAATACCTTGTTTGAAGATTCAAGACTCGACAAAATTGCAAATTCCATCATCAAAATTCACTCTCGAAGGGTTGATCTCGAACGACGCCTCCATTGTGTCTAGGGCTGTGCCGTGGGTTGTTCCGGTGCTGATCTTGGGTCCCATAGGCTTCTTTGGCCTCATGGACGTCATTAAAATATTTCATTTCATTTCATTTCAACCAATGTTTTACCTAAGTTTTGATCCAACTACCTACAACACATTATGTTGTAGCATGCCATTTTACCTCGAGAATTCTAAATCAAGGTTTTAGTTAATTATAGTCAAATAATTTAATTAGTTCATTTAGATTTTTTATTTTATTTTTAATAAGTTTTTGCATTATGGACTCATGAAATAGAAGTAATTATTGAGATAAGTATCATTTTGTGTGCATAAGGCAAGAGTTTCTTGATTAGTTAAAGGTAAAAGTTGTCTTATTTAAATAGTAAAAGATTTCACATATTACTTGGAAATTTTTTTCTAAAAATACATATTTATAACCAATTACAAATCAAGAGTTTCATTTTTGTGTTAGATAGTTATTGACATATAAAATCACAAACTTGAATTTTTGATACTAACTTTTAAAAATAATCTTATTACACACAATAAAAAAGAGAGCCCTACTTGTTAGATAAGTGCTTACACTGCTTTATAGACCATATGTATACCACCACAATTATGTTGGATGTTTGTTCTATGTCATGTATTCCTTATTGTGCATCTACTAGGGAATATGAGGAGTCATGTATGATATATTAGGCATCATGTATGGTATACAAGGGGTTATTATATGTTGCTTTTTGCCAGTAATTTTTATGCATTGTATTGTAATATTTTAGTAATTTTTTTAGTGATGTATCTATAAATACTCACATATGGACTAGGATTAAGCAACAAGAATGAGCACAAACAATAAATATCTTAATACATTGTGAACAATTGAGTTATACATAATAAGTGGGTGTTGTTTTTGCTGATTTTTTTCTTGAGAGGGTTTTCGACTATAAATAATTGTGTTATATTATCATAATGTCATTATTGGAATATTACATCATTAGATAGTTTTATATAGACTAGAATAATAATAAAATGAATTAACATTTAGATGTCAAATTATAATAGGTTAGTTTTTATGTTAGTTTATAATAAATTAGTTATGGAAAGTTACATTTTCATAAGTAGTTTTTGGTAGTTGATAGGAAAAAACCATAGCTTTATAAAGCCACATTGGAAAGCATTGTAAACCTTCCAATGAGCATCAATATATTATTTTATGTTTTATCTTCTTCTTTTAAGCTTGCATGCACCCGAGGTGGAGATTTTTGGCTATGTGGGGTTGTGTTCATTACCAGGTGGGGTCTTCTAGCGTGCAGGGAGGTTTGTTGTTAGGTTTTGCTTTCTCTTTTTTCTTGATTTTGTCGTTGTTTCCCTCTAATTGGGGTTTTCCTATTGCATGAGTTTTTTAGAGGCTTTTGGAGCCGACTTGGTTCTTGTTTCTCATTCTTTTGCTACTGTGAAGTGTTGGTTCTCTTGAAACCATAAGAATGAATTATCGAGCCTCTTTGTAGGGGGGTTCTTCGTTGTCACCAAAGTGTGCTAAGGAGAGCGATGTTTTGTTGAAGGATGCAGATGTGGGAGGGTCAGTATCGTCTGTGGGCCCTCGTATTCCTAAAATTAATGATTGTTTGGAAAGGTCCAAAGAGAGGCCTGTATTGGTGATTCAACCAAACATAATAGCAGAAGATGTCGAGTATTTTTCAAAACATGCCTTATTCTGTAAGTTTATGGGAATGAGAGTTTCACTCCCATTTTTGGAGTCGTGGGCCAAGCGGACTTGGAATCTGGAGGGGGAAATGGAGTTGATGTTGTTGGCTAATAGTTATTTCATGGTTGTGTTTAATTGCATGGAAAATCGTAACAGGGTTTTTGAAGGAGGACCTTATTTCCATAATCAGATTGGTTTGTTCATCAAGCCTTGGCACATGGGTTTCAATCCTTCTAAAGAGCTTCTGAATCGTGTGTTACACCCCGTTGTGCGCTTACCTATTTACTATTACTATGTTAGGGTAAATTATTGCATTTGTGAATGTATCAGGAATTTTGAATCAATATATATATATGGTTGCACTTTGTTTATCTAAAACATTGGAAAAGTATGAATGAATGTTTGTTTCATTTATTGTTATGGATAACTAGAATGATTGGTTATTGAATTGGATATTCTAGCTATGAAATCTATTAATGATTCTTTTGATGAATCGCTGACTACCATGAGAATGTGTAAGTTGGATGCAGGTTCAGAGTCAATCCTCAAGAAGCGAGGGGAAGTATCACTCAAGAGAGGAAATTAGTCGAGTAACTTGTAACGAAACCTTACTGAGCTTACACACACACTCACTTATAGAATGGTTGAGTCAAGTCATAGTTTTGGGAATTGGTAAGTCATCCTTAAGTATAATGTGTTTGCATTAGGAAGAATCTTGATTTCTATTAACAGCATTCTTGGATTATGTTTAGTGCTTGGTGCATGCGAGTTCTTCTTTATATTACTATATTTTATTGATGAGATATACATATGTAATATATATATATTGTATAGGAGTGAATTTGCATCCCCTATGCAAATCCCCTTTTTTCCCTTATCCACTTTAGAAAACCAAGTTCAGAGGCTTAATTCCACCTAAGCCCACTATTGGCAGTCCACTTGGCACCTATTTTGAGCATCAGTGAAGGCGTTTTTGTTAGGGACGCCCGCGCGACGCACTTACATCCCTAGCAAATTCCTGCGGCTGAACCTGTAGAGGCATTACACTTCTCATTGGCAATGAAGTTGTAATGCCCCCTTCAGCCGACCAACCCGAATATGGTCATTTTCTTCCATTCCTTCTTCAAATTCATCCCTTCAACATTCAATCCAACTCTTCAGAACTCTTCACAGCCCTTCAGCAAATCAAGCTCTCATTCTTGCACTCCACAAGCTCACTTTCTCACTCACTTCAAGCATCTAAGCATTCCATTGCAGCCAAAGCTTCACTCCATCACTTTAGTAGAGCATGTTTGGGACCACACCATTGCAGCAGAGGCTTGAGTTCCTCTCATTTTCCCCCAAGTAGCCTTGAGTGCTCTTGGTGGAGGTGGTAAGCTTCCCTCTCCTCTCCTCTATCACTTGGTTGAGTAGCATAGCACTGCTTTGTAGTGTTTGTGTTTTCTTTATTACGCTATTTCTTTATCTCATTTCCTTGGTTGTTTGTGGAGGTGGAAACACCTAAACAAGGGTTTGACTGAGGCAGGCCCCTATTCAGCCACCCAACATTTTCCCTCTTGTTGTGTGTAGGTGTATGTGTTGCAAGGAAGATCAACTGGTGAACGAATTTCTTGGTGAGATCCTTCTTGCCTTTCTTACACTTGTTTTTCTAATTTATAACATTAGACAATAATTCATTTATTTACTCATTTCATTATGGCCTTTTAGTTGAGTAGCTAGGTCATTAGTCATTTTGGTGAGTTCAACCTTGTCTTTGTTGTTGTCTGACCGTACAGACTACAGTGCACTTTAGAGACGCCAGCGTGTCGCGCTATCGTCCAGAGACCGTGCTGACGTCCTCGAGCAGAGAGCTCCCTAAGGCGTAGAGTTGAACCTAGAAACTGACTCACCTAACCCCACCTTAGAACTCAAGATTGTAGAGTGATTGTAGGACCTCATAACCCTCATCATTCTCATACTCATACCCTACGTGTTGTACTTAGCTGGGGTAAGTTAGGGCAACCTCTCGCATCTTGACCCTTCGTGACCTAAGGTCTTGCATGCGGTGGTCCCCCTCTCTTACATTTTTGGTGAACCCAACGTGAACCATTTTGGTTCTGTTCTTGCAATACTGACAGTCCCTTTCCTTGTGCTCTAGGAGTGTTGTGGGTGTGAGTGTTGTAAGGCCCTCACCTTGTGACCCAACATGCGACCCCTAGTTGGCATAGTTGGAAGGTTCCAGAGGTATTGCACAATGAAACCTTAATTGGGTCACCGTCTTATCTATTAACCTTTGGGGATTCTGTGAAAGCGTTGCCTAGTGTGTGTAATGGCCTCTTTTCTACATCAACTCATCCCCTCTGTGCAACCTGCGGGCAGTAGTGTTGGCATAACCTTTACTTCGTAGGACCTGCTGATGCGCTTTAACAAAGAACTGTCTCCTCTTTACATTCCTACACAGATCAATGGAAACATCATAGCTGGTGTTCTCATTGACCCGACATCGCAAGTGAATATAATAACGAAGGAGATTATGCTAATAAACTTTTTACACAAGGATGGATACATTGCTCCTGTGAGTTTCATCCACACACATGATGAACTTTCCATACCCTCTTTGGGTATTATTGTCCTATTAGTCTTAGTTGGACCTAAGTTCGTGAATCTCCTATTTGATATCATTCCTGGATCTGAACTCTTTAGAGTGAAATTGGGTATCCCTTGGTTGGTGGTGATGAACACGGTACCCTTCGTTGTGCATAAATATTTAAAATTTATCTATGGAGGCTCTGTACACGTAATCCACAACACCGGTTATAGACCTCCAATTGCACATGGTAGCTACTCCTTGGATTACCCGTGGCCTGCTTTTGTGGGTCCTCTTCCACCTAGGATGAACCTTTTGCATAAGACATATTAGAACTATAAGAAAGGACGTTTGAGGCCAAAAGTGAGATACCCTCCCTCGCCTTATGCCATCTCATGTAAGGCTTGCTTGAAGGATGACAACAATTCCACTAAGGCTTGAAAGAGGAAAGAAGAGAAGCGGTCTTGTGATCCTCCTTCTTCCTCTTCCGCTGCCCAGTTTGACGCTTCTTCTCGCTCAATTGTGGTATCGTCAGGATCTGCTCCTTGTTTGCAGGAGAACCCTTTGGTGCCTGCTTGGCGAAAGCCTAAGCACCCCACATTCAAGCTTCTTATTCTGTCGACGGAGCCTATACCCGTTCGGTATGATAGGAAGGTCTCCCAAGGAGATTCCTCCTTGTCTCGACCTTCGCGGTCTCCTACCGCTCCTACTTCTAAGGTAGTGAGTAGAAAGAGGCCCACTACCAAGGCTCTCAAGTTGACTCATCTTGTCACTTAGCCTATTCCCCCTGCTCCCATACAAGAACCTGTTCCTCCACTTGAACCTGTTCCTAGCTTTCGTTGCGAGCATGAATGCGCCTAACCCTACACGGGTGCAGGTGTTCATCGCGCCTTTGGCGGAGCCCCCTTTGCTAATGTACGTTCCAAATATTTAGCCCTTCCCGAAGCCCATGGATATGGTCAATACCTCAATCATATATGTTGCATTTCTTTCTTCCCCTTCCTTTACACCCCTAGCTTCGTCTGTGGGGAGTTCATCTACTCTAACGAAGAAAGAGGTGGAGGCTGGTCCTTCTAGTAACGAAGGGCGTAAGAGGAGTCCACCTTCCTGACAAGGTGGTCCTATGCTGACTTGTTCTATCCTTGTAACATAACCAGTCCCAGCTTCTCCTGAGTTTGTCACTGCTCCCGAGTCATTCGGCGAGCTTAGTGGTGAATCTCAGGCACAACCCGTCCCATCCGCTAAAGTAAGACATGGCACTCCTGTGGGTGGCATGTTTAACTCTGTGGATGAGGTTCCAACTCTATCAGCAATCTTCACAAAATCACTAACTTTGACTCCATAAGGGCTCGGTGGAGAGGACCTTGAGGGGCCCTCTTCCTTGGCCCTTGTTGCGGGAGGGTTGGATGCTCCTCCTCTTAACATCCCACCATTGCAAGCTCGTCCTCCTTCCCCTTATGAGGATTTAGATTGGGAAGTGAACGACCTCTTGGTCGATTAGTGTTAGGAGGAGGCTCCTTCTTGATCTTGTGTGTGTGTGTGTTTTGTGATGTGTTCCCCCGTACTTGTGCTATGTGTGCCTGGATGACCCTTGTCACCCCCGTTGGTGCTTGGATACAGGCGTAGTTTTTGTGCCGTAAACCTTCTTCTATTTGTATCATCATTCTTCCATGTTTGTGCTTGATTTTTGATAAATTGGGGACAATGCAAAGTGTTGGGGGCATTTAAGCTCCCCTTCCATGTTGACCCAATTTTATTTTTTTACTTTGTTTTTCGTGCATTCTTCCCGATCTAATTGGGGATTGATGATCTTTCGCCTTGCATTACAGTTACCTATTATTTTATGAGCTCAAAAAGATCTAACCCTGTTAAACCAAATCCCCCTATGCCCTTTGTTTGCATTTTTCTTTTCTCTTTTGCTTTCTCTTTATCTTTCTCTCTTCTTTTCTTGAGTTGTCCCTTCTATGTGTGACAACGCCTCTTCTTCAACACTTCAATTTTCAGAAAATGAATTTGTTGCCAACGAATCTTTTCTCGAAAGTCTTCACAAATTTTTCCTTAGAATCATATTCTCAACTTGGAACCCTAACAGAACGTGTTTCCTTCATCACGGGTTCGTAAAGAAAGGACTTGAAGACCTTCCTCTGAAATGGGAATAGCTTTTATTTCCCCTCGCGTGGGGGCATATCCTTCCTTTCAAATTCCTTTATGAAGTGAACATATTTCGAAAGGATTCCTTTATCACAAATCGCTCTAAGATGAGCGGTTGCTTTGAATTGTGTGCCCTTGAGTGGACCCCCCCTTTTTCCTCATGGCAGGTTCCCCAGGGACCCTTCTTTCAAAGCCTCTCTTCTGAATG
Organism: Sequoia sempervirens; assembly: GCA_007258455.2. Classification (NCBI taxonomy): domain Eukaryota; kingdom Viridiplantae; phylum Streptophyta; class Pinopsida; order Cupressales; family Cupressaceae; genus Sequoia; species Sequoia sempervirens. Next base: position 178,082 of record VDFB02341871.1, read on the forward strand.
GAATTCTTTCATGTCTAGCCTGGGGGTAGCCCAACTAAACTCATTCCATTCGCTCTTTCACGTCTAGCTTAGGGGCAGCTTGACTAGACCTTACTTTTCAAGCAACGCGTCCCTTGAGTGGACCCCTCTCTTTTTGAAGGGTTCATGAGGGACCTCTTTGAAAGTTTTACTTATTGACGGTCTGTGTAACTGGCTGCTTTTGACATGTTCTATTTGCGAGTAGATGTGTCGCCGCTTCTTGACTTTGCAGAGTCCGCTTTCTCAGGTTTCCTCCATGCGAGAGATCTTGGGGGATACCTCCATACAAGACTGAGAAGTTGTAGGGTACTTTCCCTCGAGCTTCCTCCATGTGAGAGATCTTGGGGATGGCTCCCCTACAGGATAGAGAACCTATAGGGAGCTTCTTTCAATATTCTTCATGCTTGACTTCATGGAGAATACCTTCCCTATAGGGGTGAGAGCCTATAAGGCGCTTCCTTGGGGCTACCTTCGTGCGAGAGATCTTGGGGGTTGCCTCCTTGCAGGTTCACGGCCTGTAAGGCGCTTTGTTTTTTCCAACTTCATAGTTTCAACCAACTATGGAGTCCTTTGCTTTTCCTACACCTTCGGGTACGCCAAACCGAGTACTACTTCCTCGATAGTTGAAGTATACCTTTCTAACTCTACTCTCTTCTTGATCTACTTTATCGAGCACTCATTAGTAATCATGCTCACTAAAGTGGAGACAAAATGTATAAGAGCAAATTTGCATCCCCTATGCAAATCCCCTTTTTTCCCTTATCCACTTTAGAAAACCAAGTTTGAAGGCTTAATTCCACCTAAGCCTACTGTTGGCACTCCACTTGGTGCCTATTTTGAGTGTCAGTGGAGGCATTTCTATCGGGGATGCTCGCGCAGCATGCAGACATTCGCACAGAACACTTACATCCCTGGCAGATTTCTATGACTAAACCTACAAAGGCATTACACTTCTCATTGGAAATGAAGTTGTAATGCCCCCTAAGGCCGATTGACTCGAATATGGTCGTTTTATTCCATTCCTTCTTCAAATTCATCCCTTCAAGATTCAATCCAACTCTTCACAACTCTTCAGCAAATCAATCTCACATTCTTGCACTCCACAATATCACTTTCTCACTCACTTCAAGCATCTAAACATTCCATTGCAGCCAAAGCTTTGCTTTGTCACTTCAGTAGAGCACATTTAGGACCACGCCATTGTAGCAGAGGCTTGAGTTCCTCTCAATTCTCCCCCAAGCAGCCTTGAGTGCTTTTGGTGGAGGTGGTAAGCTTCCTTCTCCTCTCCTCTATCACTTGGTTGAGTAGCATAGCACTGCTTTGTAGTGTTTGTGTTTCTTTATTATGCTATTTCTTTATCTCATTTCCTTGGTTGTCTGTGGAGGTGGAAACACCTAAATGGGGGTCTGACTGAGGAGGGACCCTATTCAACCACCCAACATTTTCCCTCTTGCTATGTGTAGGTGTGCGTGTTGCGAGGAAGATCAACTAGTGAACGAATTCCTTGGTGAGATCCTTCTTTCCCTTCTTACACTTACTTTTCTACTTTATAACATTAGAGAATACTTCGTTTATTTACTCGTTTCATTCTAGCCTTTTAGTTGAGTAGCTAGGTCATTAGTCATTTTGGTGAGTTCAACCTTGTCTTTGTTGTTGTATGACTGTACGGACTACAACGCACTTTAGAGACGCTAGCGCATTGCGCTGTCGTCCGGAGACTGCACTGACGTCCTCAGGCAGAGAGCTCCTTGAGACGCAAAGTTGAACCTAGAAATCGAATTGCCTTGCCCCACCTTAGAACTCAGGATTGTAGAGTGATTGTAGGACCTCATAATCCTCATCATTCTCATCCTCATACCCTACGTGTTGTACTTAGTTGAGGTAAGTTAAGGCATCCTCTCATATCTTGACCCTCTATGACCTGGGTCTTACACGTGGTGGTCCCTCTCCTATATATATATATATACTATACTATACTATACTATACTTTATTGATGAGATATATATACATACATACATACATATTGTGAATGGTTGATCTAGACCTACTCAAACATATACAAACAACACAATGTTAGTCATCAAACCCATCTAAAACAATCATTCCCCATGCAATTCATTGAAATGAAATAAACAAGAAAGCAAGAGAGAATATCAAATAAAATCTATTGAAAGCTAAGTAATATTATCCAAAACATTCAAACCCTCAATCCCATGGAGGAATTGGTGCTATTTTGATGTGGAAAATAGCCCTTTCCCAATTCCTTGCAAGCTTTTATGAACTTTGATGAAGATTGATGCTCCTTGATGAAATTTGACCATAACCTAGCTAAGATGGATGAAAGCTCTGAAAAACTTGGATGGAGTGTTGATGAATTTGCTCAAAAACCTGTAGATAATGATTTTGCATAAAGTTATGGATCCAAAATCAATAGAAGAGTCTTCCATTTATAGGAAAGAATGATGGAGGAATGAAAGATATGAAAAATGTGGGACTAAACATAAGCCAATGGAATTGTGCCACTTGTCAACATGCTAGTGGAGAGAGGTGGAGCACATTTTGATCAATGTACAAATAAATGCAATTAGGTGGAAATTTGAAATTTGAAAGTTGGCTTGTGAAGCAAGAGAGAAATAGGAGTTAATGCCACTCGGCTCAACAAAAAGGACTTGTAAGAGGCTTTAATGTCACGTTGGAGGACAAGTCCTTTTGGGAGGGAGATTTCAAAATGGAGAAATATTCCAATGAGATGTCCTTTTGAATGAAAATAGAAGAATTTATAAATCAATTAAATTGATTTACTTGTGCAAGTTACAAAATCTAGAGGATTTGATGGATTAGAGTTAGAGATAATTAGGATTTAATTAACTTAGATGGAGATTAGTTTGATTTGATATTTGACTTAATTTTTTGGATTTATTTAAATCAAATGGGAGGAATAATGAATATTAGATTTAATTAAATAAAGTTTGATTTATTTAATTAAAAGGGGTGATGTTAGATTTAATCAAATGAAGGTTAATTTATTTAATTAAAGGAATAAATATGATTTAATCAAATAGAGGGGTTTATTTAATTAAAAGAGGAACATTAGGATTAATCAAATAAAATGATTTATTTAATTAATAGAAGATAATGGTTTAATCAAATAAAGCTTATTTATTTAATTAACAAAGGAATTATGATGAATTTAATCAAATATAGATTATTCGATTAAATGGTTGGCAGACAGGTGATTTAGGAAAAATTGGTGTTAGTAAATCAAGATCAAGTGTGCGAGATCAATTAGTATAATTTACGTGTCTCAACAGACAGACATACATACATACATACATACATATATACATACATACATACATACATACATACATATATGTCGATGATAACCCATATACGTGAAGAAACACATACATACATACATATGTATGTTGATGATAACCCATACACATGAATAAACACATACATGAGAGTATGTAGGTAGACGTACACATGCACGCTTACAGACGAGTTGCTCATGGGCATGGTGATATCAAGAGACAATGTGACATGTATGTATATATATACATCACATGTATATATACATGTCGATAAGATAGCAAATGTTTATGTGTTTGATTGTGTAATCAAGTGTATATATATGTGAGATATAAACATATATACATATGTATACATGTGCCAATATACATGTATGTGTTGACAAATGGGAGGGTCCATACAAATATGTCAATATATGTATACATACATATACATGTATATATATATATGTGTATATGTATATGTATATACAAATGATATTGTATATGAAATGTTAATTTAATCTTATTCATTTGAATATCAAGTGTATATTTAGACAAACTTATTTGTCAAAGAATATGTATGAATATATATATAAGTATTAAAGGTCGATTCATAGAATGTATGTCATAGTCGATTAAATGAGAATGTAGCGCTCCATGTAACATGCATTAGTAAGTATTAAATGACACTTATCATTATGGATAGTGAAGCAATGGAAATACATAAGTATTAAGACTATTGTGTAAAGTTTAGTAAACACCATAATTAAATATAGTGCATTTTATCATGTAATGTACTAAGTCAACATTTAAACGACGCTATAAATGATGGAGGTCAATTCTTGAGATGTGTCGATTTCCGAGCCTTAGACCAAGTTGACTAAGTAGTACGCAACCAAATAATGATCGACTGAGTTCCCTATTTTAAACCGCCAGCTTGTAGATAGGAAATGTGGTGAATACTTGGTGCCATAATATGAATTTTGTGTTTCCTTTAGAAGACTTTCAAGCCTAAAAGTTGATTCCCTGAAAGAAACATGTGCATTATGAATTATTCAAACTGTTGTTGGCAAGCATAAGATCAATTTGTTGTATAGTTTTGATGAGTATTATGTTAAGAATTTGTCACCTTTTCTTTAGTAAGTTGAGTCGATGATTTATTGTTGAGAAGTGTCATTGTACGAGCCTTGTTTGTAGCCTTTAGAAGCTATTTTTTGGGTATAAATATGAGGCATTCTCACCTCATATGGATACACTTCTTTATGCAACATTACGCTGCTCCATTTTGCTATGTTTTTCTTTAAGAGTTACTTATATTGCTGAGAGATATTGAGAGGAAGATTGGTGAGTGAAATTGAGAGGGTTTGTTGCTAAGTTGATTTTAAGAGGAGGCTAAGCTTGAGATCCAGTGGGTCAATTGGAATAAGCATTTAATAGGCTTGAGATTCTATTCTCTTCATGTTTTATCTTTTATTGAAAGATTGTTTGCCTTGTATGTTTATATTGGTAATTGAATTAGTTTGCTTGAAAAAGAGTTATAGTCTATTTACTTATAGGAAGGAAAAGTATTATTGATATGTTTTCCATATAAGTATTTGTATTTACTCCATATTAAGGAGTGATTAATTGGAGTCTATAGTATTACATACTAGAATTGACGAATTGGAAATAGCTTGTTAAATTATTTTATGCAAAGTTAATTTGTAGACTTAGAAAGCTGGTATGTTATACCTAGGATTAGGTTAACCATTGAAGGGGGGGTAACTTATGCTTTTGGCATATGTTTTGTTGGTTAGGATACCATTGTGTTATGGGAAAAGGGAATAGGACATTTCTTAGGTTAATGACTACCTATTGGAAGGAATAAGCTATGCATAGTTTATAAAGGCCTAAAGTCAAGTTAACCTTGAGTAATGTATGTGAATAGGAGATTGTCACTCGAAGTATTGAGTGAAAATACTTTGGCCAAAGTAGTGTAATCACCTTTGGCTACACTATCAGTTCACCATGTACCTTTTGATGCATGCTAGTTCAGGATTGTAGTGTCTACAAGTTCTGGCTATGTAGGGCACAACACTAAGCTCAGAATGGTCGTCATTATGAGGTTAGTAAATGAGTCTATGGTTGGCAGAAAAGCACTTGAGTGATGCTTCTCCTCCTCAGCTAGCAACCAAGATTTGAAAGAAGATTCTTGGACCATCTATATCTATTGCTTTGAAGCTTGGTTGAGCTATGTATGTAATTTGGATACATTCTTGGAAATCTTGTAATATGTGGAATATTATATTATAAATGAAATCAATGAATGGTACTTGTTATGTCATTTATACTCATTTATCCTCCTTTGGAAAAGATTTTTTTTATAGCAATGGTTATGAAACATAGTTTAAATTACTTGAAAGTGAAAACTTAGGAAATTTACTTGCACAAACAATTGGCATGTTACATCGTGTGCCCGTATGGGTGTGCCTTCCCTGGTTCCCATCTGAGTTTTGGTGGAATGATATTTTTCATTCAATGGCCCTGTTGTTGGGGAAACCATTCGGGCCTTCTCAACAAATGCAAGACAAAAAAGTAATGACCTTTTATCGCATGTGCATTGAGATAGACTTTAGCGACCCTCTTCCCGATTCTTTAGAAATCCACGTGGGATCATTTTTTTAGACACATCAACTTGATTATGAGACTCTCCATTTTCTTTGTCAAATGTGTCATGAGCATGGTCATTTACAGTGAAGATGCCCCAGGTTTCGCTCTTCAAAGCTCCAACCTTCTCTATCACCTTGTAATTCTTTGAAGGCAAACAAAGGCAAGGCTCCTGCTCATGATATCAAAAAGGATAATGAGGGTTTTATTTTTGTTAAGCCCTGTAACAGGAACTGGGGACAAAAGAGAACCTTCAAGGAAAGGCAGGAGGGGGAATATTTTAATTGCTTTGATGTGTTGGATGACCTTGGTTAGCAAGAGGTAAATATTGGTATGTTGACTATGTATCATGGTGTCTTAGAGGGTAATTAGGAGGGCATTATTTTTGAGTCATTAGGGTACACAGGAAGGGGGTTTAACTTTGGCTTAAATGGATGTGGATCTAAGCTTGGCATACTCAACTATTCCTATAGTTCTTGGGGATGTAGATAGGTTTGAGGTTGCAAACTCTATCTTTGGAGAAGATGGTGCTTGAATAGTTAGAGAAGAGTTTTAAGGGGCCTCCTCCTCTAAGGCTTCTTTAGAAGAATCCAAAGAAAGGGGAACCTGAGAAGTCTTCCAAGGCTGGGAGAAAGAAGGATTTGGCGAAAATCAAGATAATGGGGGAAATGGTGGTGGATTCAAGATTGGTTAATACCCTTGACTCCCACTTTTCCAATGCTCTAAAATGATTATTCTTTCTTGGAATGTGAGGGGATTGAATAGTGGCAATCAACAAAAAGTTGTTCATGAATTAGTGCGAAGTCAGTCTCCTGATATGTTATTCATCCAAGAAACTAAGCTTTATGTGGAAAGTATGTGTAGTTTGGTACCTAAGATTTGGGGGTGTGGTCATTGTCAATGTATTGGTGCTTAACGTAATGCTAGAGGTTTATCATACTTATGGAATACTATGAATATTTTTCCTCTTTGGTGGATGTCCTGTAAGTTTGCTATTTCAGTGGTTGCTTCAAGTTTAGAGTTGGAGGAAATTATTCTACTCTCCAATGTTTATGCTCCTATAGATTTGTTGGGCAAGCAATGCTTTTGGTCTCATATTTGTTTCATTTAAGGTAATGCTTCTCTCTTTCTTTGGATTATAGCTGGTGAATTTAATGCTATTACTGGGCTAGAGGATAAGAGGGGAGGAGTGATGAGGATGGAACCCTCAGATTTTCTTCTTCATGATATTATTTATTTCCTAAATCTTGTGGATATAAAGCCTGGTGATGGTCAGTATACTTGGAATAATAGGAGATGTGGCAAGGATGGAATTTATAAGAGGCTTGACAGGTTCCTAGTCTCCTATTTGTTGGTTGGTGGATCCCAATTGTTTTCCTCTAATATTCTTGATTGGTGTGGGTCCAATCACTGGCCAATCAAGCTATCTGCTTCTTTGGCTTGTGATTCTTGTTCCCCCTCTTTCAAGTTCTAGCTTATGTGGCTACGAGATCCCACTTTGTAGGATTATATTGCTAATTGGTGGTATTGTAGGAGGCCTACGTTTGGAACTACAATGCTTTATTTTGTTAAATAGCTACAATATGTCAAGTATCAACTCAAAAGGTGGAATAGGTAGTGCTTTGGCAACATCTTTCAAGCTAAGATTGTAGCTTAGGGAATATTGGATGCTATTACACATGAAATTAGGGAGTTAGGCCTTACTGAGGTCTCTCAAGTGAGGAGGCAAAGGCTTTGAACGCTTCAAAGGAATGTGAACTAAGAGAAGCGATCTATTGGAAATAGAAAGCATGGGTGGAGTGGTTACAGGAAGGGGACAGAAACATTGCTTTTTTCTTCAACTCTATGAAGGATAGGAGGCATGGTAATTCCATTCCATCTCTTCTAAATTATTGAGGTGAGCGTTTGTCTTCTCTTGGGGATATCTCCAGAGAAGCTTCTTAATAATTTGTTGCTTTATTCAAAGAAGACTCTCTGGAGGCATGTGTTGAAGAGAAGCACGTTCTACCTTGTATTCCCTCTTTGGTTTCTTCAAAAATGAATGAGGATCTCATGAGTTGTATTTCCTTGGAGGAAGTGGAGTCTACTGTTTTTCAAATGAAGAAGGGGAAGGCCCTGGGTCTTGATGGGTTCTTGGTTGAATTCTTTCAAGAATTTTGGGATATCATAAAGTTGGATTTATTAGAGGTGGTGCGTGAATTGCAAAGGAACAAACAAATATTGAAGGCTATGAAGTCCACTTTCTTGGATCTCATTCCCGAGTGTGAAGGGGCTAATAGGTTGAGTATATTTCGGCCCATCACCCCCTACAATGTGGTTTTCAAGATCCTTTCCAAGCTCATAACAGAAAGACTGAAGCATTGGATTAGCAAGCTGGTTTCAGAGGAACTAGGGGGCTTTGTGGCCGATAGGAAAATCTTGGATGGTGTGGTTATTGCTGTTGAGACTATACATTCCATGACAGTTTCAAAGGAAAAGGCTATGTTCATCAAATTTGACATGTAAAAAGCTTATGATAGAATCAAGTGGTCTTTTTTATAGAAGGTCCTTATGGCTTTTGGCTTTGCTAATCAATGGGTGATGTGGGTGTTTAGTTGTGTCACATCCACTTCCTTTTCAGTTCTGGTTAATGGGAAACCATCCTCCCTTTTTGGTGCTTCTAGGGGCCTTCGATAGGGGGATCCCCTCTCCCCCTATCTTTTTATTCTTGTGGTTGAAAGTTTGGGGAGAATTATTAAGAGCCAGGTTAATCAAATTTTAATCCAAGGGTGGAAGTGGAGCAATGGTCTTCCCCCTCAGTCGTACCTACAATTTGTTAATGACACAACTTTGATGGGTTTGGATAAAGTTGGTGAAGCTTCCAATTTTTGTAAAGTGTTACATATTTACCTCGTTGCTTCTGGTCAACAAATCAATGAGGATAAATCTTTTATTTGTTTCTTTAATACCCTTGTGGTTATTCAACAATGCATTGCTTGCATTCTAAGATTTCAGATTGGATAGTTGTCTTTGATTTATCTTGGCACTCCTATCTCCTTTGGTTCCACTCCTAGAAGCACTTGGTAAATTATTCTTGATAAATTTTGAGCAAAAGTGAATTATTGGACTCACTAGTGGTTATCTTTTGTGGATAGGGTGCAACTTCTCAAGTCTATAGTGCAAGCCTATTGGAAACACAAGCACAAACAACTGAGAGGGGGGTGAATCAGTTGTCCCATAAATTTAAAACTTATTCTAAAACTTGTTAACCTTATTCTTAGATCTCATTATTAATCATGAAAGCATAAATCATCAACACGTCAGAAACACACATGACACCAATATTTTTTTACGTGGAAACCCTGTTAGGGGAAAAACCACGGTGGAGGTCAATCCAAAAGATTATACCTTGTTAAAAGTATAAATAAATGAAATATGGGGAATGCACATGCATTCAGGTACAATGTCTAGAGCTCACTACTCAATTACAACAAGGCTAACCACCCAAAGGAAGACACACTATCTTACAGAAAGAATTGGATTACATCCGTCGGGATTTGAACTGATAAAATAACATCTACTAATGCCTGATCACAATTTTGGTTAAGCACATGAACATTTCTTCACTCTTCTTCACTCATCTTCACACTTTGCTCTGTCTTTGAATGATTAGGAATTTATTCAGACATACACACACACTCGACATCCACTAGCATACTTCAATTTGAATAAACAGTCACTTGTATATATCTACAACAATAAATATCATCCCTACATGTTGACTTCAACAAAATAATAAAATGAATATAAATTGTCAGCCCAAAACACTAAAGATTATTAATGCGAATCAACCAAGGTTGACCACAACTTAGTGAAGACCCAAATCAACATGTCCAACATGAAAACACTTCAATTAATTACTCCTCGAAGATGCACAACATGCTACAAACACCATGTCAGCCAAGAAGAAGAAAAACATGAACACGCAAGAGAAAATCGCCAACCAAAAGCACAATGATCAATGCAAACGTGCAACAAAAATATAGCACATCTAGAAATATCCACAAACATCATGAATCACTAGAGAAGCATCTGCAACAACTAAACTAATTGAAATTGCATCATCTTCAATCAGTAACACCAACTAAAGCAATAAAAAAAATGTTAGAATATAAATCTTCATAACTCGATCAAATCTTCACGCGAATCTCTGAAACTCGACGTGGATAAACTAGATATACTCAACAACAAACCCTTTAGTCCACAACCTCTGATAATCAATGTATAGAACTTACCGAAATATTGAACTTCACTTCACTACTGACAACCTACAACTCATTCCATTACAATTTTCTCAATATCCTCGACATATACAACTTCTAATGCATTAATGCTAATAATGTTGACATTAATGACAACCACATATCAGCAACACAACCACAACATCCAACAATCTCCCCTTTGGCATTGATGGCAACACATGATGTGAAAAACACCATCAACGCAACTAACTAACTCTTGACACTTACTCCCCCTTAGGTTCTGACTCATTTTCTCCTCAACTCTTTCTCATGATCTTCTTTCCCACAAGGCTCTTCTTCCCTAGAAATTTTTTCACATGATCTTCTCCCCCTTTGACATCAATGACAAAGATCTCTATGCTCCACACAAACTCTTAACCACATATCTGAGCATCTGAACATCTAACTACTCCCCCTGAGTAGCAGCCACCACAACATCAATCCAGATCAAGATATGACTATGAAATGCACAGATTGATGCAATGTAATGCATCCTTAGTTCTGATTAGGAGGGGTAATCACCCCTAACTTCCCTCTGAGATACTCAAAAATATCCTTAGGCGATGAATTGGTAAAGATATCTGCAATTTGCTCCTTAGTAGGCACATACTCTAGTGTAACTTCCTTTTCACTTACCTTTTCTCTGAAAAAGTGAAACTTAATAGATATATGCTTTATCTTTGAATGCAACACCAAATTCTTAGAAATGTTAATAACACTTGAATTATCACAGAATATAGCAATAGGCTCATTATACACAACTCTAATATCCTTCAACATCTACTTCATCCACATGACTTGAGTACAATTGTTAGTAGCAGCAATGTATTTGGCCTTTGGAATAGATAAGGAAATGGCATTTTGCTTTTTACTTAACCACAAAATCAACTTCTTACCTAAGAAAAATTCTCCACCACTAGTACTTTTCCTGTCATTTACATCTCCTGCCCAATTAGCATTGGTAAAGACACTCAAAGAAAGATCATCTTTAGGATACCATAGGCCAAAGTCAATTGTTCCCTTCAAGTATCTGAAAATTCTCTTCACAACAGTCACATGAGATTCCTTCAAATAAGCTTGAAATGTTGTAACAATACATACAACATTAATGATATTAGGCCTAGTTTGAGTCAGATAAAGCAATCCACCAATCATGGATCTGTATCTAGCCTGATTTAATTTCGAAGAATCATTATTTGTTGTCAAATTACATCTGGTCACCATGGGTGTATCGAATGGCTTTGAATCTTCCATACCGAACTTCTTCAGCAATTTCTTCACATACTTGGATTGAGATATAAAAATCCCTTTATCTAACTGAGTATTTTGCAATCCCAAAAAGAATTTCATCTCACCAATCATTAACATCTCAAATTCACTCTTCATATCATTAGAAAACTTAATGCACAAACCATCATCTCCACCAAAAATGATATCATCAACAAATACCTTAACAATTAAATCTTTATCGTCATTCTTGAAATATAGATTACTATCAGTAGTACCTTTGTTAAATCCAAGCTTCAGCAAGTCTGGCATACCATACTCTAGGAGCTTGCTTGAGTCCATACAATGCTTTCTTCAACCGACACACCATATCTCCCTTATCAGTCAACTAAAATCCATCAGGTTTCTCAACATACACCTCTTCTTCCAATTCACCATTTAGAAAAGATGACTTGACATCCATCTGATAAACCTTGTAGTTCTTGTAAGTAGCATAGGCAAGAAATAATCTTACTTCAATTCTAGCAACAGGGGAAAAAGTCTCTTCAAAATCAATTACTTCCATTTGTGAATATCCTTTGCATACCAGCCTTGTTTTGTTTCTAACCACTTCACCTTGCTCATTCAGTTTGTTTCTAAAGACCCATTTAGTTCAAATGACATTCTTATCCTTGGGTTTGGGAACAAGAATCCATGTATCATTCTTTTCAATCTGCTTTAGCTCCTCTTTCATTGCTTCAACCCAATGTTCATCTTTACATGCTTTATTCACACTAGTAGGCTCAGTCTTTGAAATCAAGCAGTGTTCTTCTGTAATCTTTCTTCTAGTCTGGACACCTTTGTTTTTATTACCTATAATCTAATCTTCTGAATGATTCAATCTTTCATACCTTAAAGTCTTCTTAGGATGTTCTTCAACTTCAGGCTCTAGTGTTCTCTCTTCTGCAATTTCACTAGTTTCTTCTTCCTCTTGATTTTCTTGATTCACCGGAATGATTTGCACTTGATTTGTAGTATGAACTTACTTTCCTTTGTTTGTACTATCATCCTAATCATCAGAGTCATATCCACAAGTTTTGAATACTGTACCTAGGTCTTCATCAACATTGACATTTGCACTTTCAACCATTTTCCTCAATCTTTTATTGTAACAATGGTAGGCCTTGCTTTTAGTAGAATAACCCAAAAATATACCTTCATCACACCTACCATCAAACTTCCCTATATCTTCATCTCTCTTAATATAACATTTGCTTGTAAATATCTTGAAATATTTAACAGTAGGCTTTCGACTAGTCCATAGCTCAAAAGGGGTCTTATCAGTATCACCTTTGATTTGTACATGGTTGAGTGTGTACACAGTAGTACTCACAGCTTCTCTCCAGTAGATATGAGTGACATTTCCTTCTAGCATCATAGTTCTAGCAGCATCTTCAATTGTTGTGTTCTTTCTTTCCACGACTCCATTTTACTAAGGGGTCCGTAGTGCAGATAATTGTCTCTTTATTCCATGTTCTTCACAAAAAGAATTAAATTCACTGGAAGTGAATTCACCACCTCTATTTGATCTTAAACATTTAATCTTCAGACTTGTCTCTGTCTCAACCATAGCCTTAAATATCTTGAACTTTTCTAGTGCTTCAAATTTCTCCCTTAAGAAAGTAACCCACACCATTCTAAAATAATCATCAATAAGCAACATGAAATATCTGTAAACTTGTAAACTTATGACCTTAGAGGGACCACACAGATCAGTATGCACAAGCTCCAACAATTCATTTGAACAATGTTATTTGCTTCAAAATGAAATTCTAGTTTGCTTTCCTAACTGATATTCCTTGCATATGGCATTAGTAGGTTTCACCAATCTAGGTAGATCTCTCACAACCTTAGTAGAACTTATCTTGACAATATTATCAAAGTTAACATGACACATTCTCCTATGCCAAAACCAACTTTCATCAACTTGAGCAATCAAACAACTTTTACTAGCAGCACTCAAGTGAAAGATATTACCTTTTTTTGTACCTAATGCAATTACATTTTTGGAACTCAATATTTTGCACTTTCCATCCTTGAACTAAATATTGTATCTATTATCGACCATCTGACCAACACTTAAAAGATTATGCTTCAAGCCTTCCACATACAAGACATCATCAATATTATGCTTACCATAAAGAGAAATGCATCCTTTGCCACGGATCACACCAATTGTATTATCACCAAATCTCACAACACCACCATCATACTTTTCCAAGCTTACAAACTTACTTTTATCTCCTGTCATATGATGTGAACATCCACTATCAATCACCCATTCATCTTTCTCTTCAACTCGAGTAGCTAGGGCTTTCTCCACATTTGTACAACTAGTAGATTTTGTAGACATAGGATTATTTTCCTTGCTAGCAATAAATACCCATTCATCATCACTTCTATTTCCTTTATAAGATTCATCATCTATCACACCTTCATCAACAACATAGTAACACTTCTTTTGAAATATAGGCTTGTTTTGTCTTGGTTTAGGAGCTCTTTCCAGACACCTTGATGCAAAATGACCCATCTTATTGCAAGAAAAACATTTAAGAGGCAATTTTACTTCATACTTACCTTTTCCTCTTAGTACTCTTTTCATAATAAGTGCTTCCAGTTCTTCTAGCTCTCTTTCTTCTTCTTCAATCTATCTGATTTCATCCTCATACTTGAATGTCTTTCTAGATGAACTCTCACCCGAATCATATCTCTGTCTATCTCTTCCAGAAGTAGTAGCCTTAAATGCAGATTCAACCTTAGGAAGGCCATCACCAAATTCACTGAACTCAAAAGCAGTAAGCTTACCAACCAACATGTCTCTAGTTACATTCGTTATAGTCCAAAGCTCTTCAATAGCACTAGCTTTGACTTTGTAAGAATCAGGCAAGGATCTAAGCACTTTAGCAACAATCTTTGATTCGTCTATTTGTCCACTAGCACATCTGATTCCACACAGAAGTTCATTCACTCTTTGCATAAAAATAGTAATGTTCTCATCATCCCCCATTCTCAACTTTTCATATTTCCCTTTCAGACTCTGCAACTTAGCAATCTTCACATTAGCATCATCTTCATACAAGGTTTCCAACTTTTTCTAGATCTCAAAAGCAGTCTTCAGATCCATAACATTTGTCATCTTAGAATCAGTCAAAACACTCAACAAGGCTTCCTTAGCCCTGATATTATACTTAGCATCTCTAATCTCAACAGTATTAGTAGGACCATTATGAGGAATAACATACCTATTACTTGTAATGTTCCAGAAGGGTTCACCAATGCATCTCAGATAACACTCCATTCAAGTCTTCCACTAAGAGTAATTTCTTCCATCAAATCTCAAACTATCCTTCTTGTATGAGGCCATCCCGGATCACCTCAAGTTGTTAAACTTCTTCCAAGGAACCTGCATTGATACCAATTGTTGGCAACACAAGGGCAAACAACTGAGAGGGGGGTGAAATAGTTGTCTCTAAAATTTAAAACTTATTCAACTTGTTAACCTTATTCTCAAATATGATTATTAATCATGAAAGCATAAATCATTAACAGATCAGAAACACACACAACACCAATTTTTTTTTTACGTGGAAACACTATTAGGGGAAAAACCACGGTGGAGGTCAATCCACAAGATTATACCTTGTTAAAAGTATAAAGAAATGAAATATGGGGAATGCACATGCATTCAAGCACACTACCTAGAGCTCACTACTCAATTACAACAAGGCTAATCGCCCAAAGGAAGACACATTATCTTACAGAAAGAATCGAATTACATCTACAGGAATTTGAATTGATAAAATTGCATCTCCTAATGCCTAATCAGAATTTCGATTAAGCACATGAACATTTCTTCACTCTTCACTCTTCTTCACACTCTGCTCTACCTTTGAATGATTAGGAATTTATTTTCACATACACACACACTTGACATTCACTGGCATACTTCAATTCGAATAAACAATTGCTTATATATATCTGCAGCAAGAAATATCATCCCTACATGTCAGCTTCAACAAAATAATAAAATGAATATAAACTGTTGGCCCAGAACACTAAAGATTATTAATGTGAATCAATCGAGGTCAACCACAACCTAGTGAAGACCCAAATCAACATATCCAACATGAAAACACTTCAATTAATTACTCCTCGAAGATCCACAACACGCTACAAACATCATGTTGGCCAAGAACAAGAAAAACATGAACACGAAAGAGAAAACGCCAACCACGAGCATAACAATCAATGCAGATGTGCAACAATAATAGAGCATGATCTAGAAACATCCAAAAACATCACAAATCACCAAAGAAGCATCCGCAACAACTGAACTAACTGAAATCACACCATCTTCAATCAATAACACCAATTGAAGCAACAAAAAAACTGTTAGAATATAAATCTTCATAACTCGATCAAATCTTCACGCAGATCTCTGAAACTCAACGTGGATAAACTAGATATACTTAGCAACAAACCCTTTAGTACACAACCTCTAATCATCAACGTACAAAACTTACCGACATACTAAAATTCACTTCACTACTGACAAACCTACAACTCATTCCATTACAATTTTCTCAATATCCTCGACATATACAACTTCTAATGCATTAAGGCTAATAGTGTTGACATCAATGAAAACCACATATCAACAACACAACCACAACATCCAACAAGCCCTCCCCACCTATAGATGTATGCTTGAAGTTGCTCCTTCGGGTTTCATTAAGGATTTAAATTCTTGTTGGCGTTTAAATTAGCACCTCTGGAGTGTGGATTGTAAACATTCAGCTATTTCAAATGTTTTGCAACACTTCGTTATTTAAAGGGGAGAAGTCCCTCTCTGCTGAAAGCAATGCATCAGGAAGGGAATGGTAAACTAAGGTTCCTATCTTTTTGTACTTCAGTGGTAGGACACAAGGGTGCACAAACACAATGCGTTGTAGCTAAGCATTTTCTCTAGTTTTTGCAGATCTTAACTATGATTGTTCTAGCTTTTAATTTATCCAATATCCTCAAGGTAAACAGAGCATGAGGGTATAGGAGCGGGAATGGATTGGTTGGATCACTTGAATTCGCCGTCTCCTGAGAATATGGCCGAGGCTCTAAACTCTTAGATATATGTTGGGATAAGGTTGGTACAAGCAAACACTCTTTACGGTAAGTTGGATCTGAGACTTGCCAAGGAGGAGGAACCCCTATCTGAGGTATGGGCTAGGAAATGACTTACAACAAACAACAAACTACGATGTCTTGGTCGACAAACTTGCTAAGGAGGAGGAACCCCTATCCGAAGTATAGGTTGAAGGACAATCCATTAGACAACAACAAACGATAAATGCCAATGACAAATATCCAAGGAGGAGGAACCCCTATATGAGGAGGGAAATGAAACAATAAGCTATTGAACACAAAACGTAGAAAGAACTCAAATAGGTAGATCAAAATGCAAGTGCCTTCTGATATTCTTCTTCAAGCTTCATCAACGAATTACAAAGGTTGGGACAACAAAGGCACAAAATCATGCATAATTACAATCAACCAACGAACTCTCATCCAAGAGTGAACAAATATTCGCTTTCAAAATTGTGGGCAACAATGGTGCAAAAATTTTGCATAGCAAGTAAAGGTTAAACAAACAATGAGCCTAAAACTCTTATTTATAAAACTCAAAGGAGTGGGAAACCCCAAAATCTCCTTGAGTTAACAATGAGTTCTCGCCAATCAATTAGCAAGATTTATTCCTAAAAAGGGGGAACAAGCAATTAACTGGAAGACTACTTCAATTAAATGAAAGTAAACAAAGAGTCAACTGGAAACTACTTCAGTTGACTGAAAGCAAACTAAAGGTAAACTTTAATGTAAAGTATCCCTCCAAAATAGACATCCAAATTTAGTGGAGATGTAAGATCCACAAATTATGGAAGCCAAATAGACGTCCTTAATCAATGGGATTTGACAATGCATGATTTATGGATATGGAGTTAACTTGGAAAGGGGCATCAAGTTAACTCCAATTACATTTAATGTCATCTTGAGTTGACTTGAAAAGAAGCATCAAGTCAAACTCAAGTATCATAAATGCCACTTGGAGGGTGTAGGACGTCCTTCTTTGGTACCTTTACAACTCACCATTAATCAACAGTGTTTCTATCCATTCGTTGACTTCATCAGCCTCTAGGGAGTTAATGCTTTATAGAATGATGACATGGCATTTGAGCATTACCTCACATGTTGTGAGTTGATTTTTGAAGTCTATACACTGAGATGCTGCCTCTTCGATCTTGGTTGATAAAGCTGCCACCTTATCCAGCTTGCAACTGTTTGGATCATCAAGAAAGGTACTGCGAATGACGTCTCTAAAATGATTACGAACAGTGACCATCTCAATGTATTCTCCTCCCTCATGTTGATATTCTATGCAAGGGAATAATATCACCAACATTCTTGCGAAGTTGATAATAATGGCGACCACCCGTTTATAGTCAATAAACTCTACTGAATGGGCATCATAGGCTTTCACCTTGTACACCAGCTGTTCTTTCCAAGCAAAGAGATGTTGCTTGTTTTCCTTAGAGTAGACTGATTGATATGCCAATTGCAAGTTTGTAATTGTGCTTTCGTCTTCTAGCCTCTTCTCTACAATTATTTGTTTTGATTGTTGGATCTCAACATGAAGTCCATGTGCTCTATCCCATAACTTGTATAGATTTTCCAGTATACATCTACCTTTGAGAACAAACTCCTCTAATTCATCTCTCAAGTGTTTGTCGTATGTTATCAATTGTTGATGATTTTGTTCTGTGGGGAGATTTAACAATCTTGCTGGTAAGGCTGAGACATTTGGGGTGCCATGCATCAAGCTGAAAATGTATGACCTTAGTTGTTGATTTTCAGCCTTTAAGGCTGCTTTTTCTTTTCCATCCTTGGCCATTCTTTCTTGTGCGCTCACCGAAGCTATTCTACAAAGATCTGCCTCCACCTGTCGTGAAGTCTTCCTAAGGTTAAGTTTACACAATGTGTAGTCTTTCACTTGTACCTCGTGTATGCTTTTCTCTACTGGTGGGGCAACAGTCTCTATGATGAGTTCAAAATCTGCATTCCTTTCTATGTGAACTTGCTTCTTCAACTTCTTTGCCAGCATGTCTTGTGGGACATGGTCGAATTCAGTGAAGTCAAGTTCATAGGAGGGTTTTTCCCTCTTTCTTCCTAAGAAGCCTTCAATCCAAATGGAATCTCGGCTAACTTCACTAGGAGGAGGAATATGGGGCCCTTGAATGCCCGATGTGTGAGACTGTGCTGGAGCAATGTCTCTTGGTGGCGATTCCAAGTCAATGAGTACTTGCGACTGTTGTGATGGTGGTAATGTTGGCGGCTCTATTTCCATAATAGGCACAGTTTCTGCTGCTGTATCTGCTGCTTCTACAAATGGCTCCTTAGCAACAACTTCTACTAGTTTTGGGGTAGCAATCTCTATTCCTTGCTCTGGGGCAGTAATACCCATGACTGTTTCAAAGTTGTGTGCAGTTTCTCCACATGTGCTCTCTGTGTTCTAGGATTTTGAGGCTTCGACATCCTTATCCATTGGGGAGGATTGCACCACTGCTTCTGCCTAGGCTTCTTTCTTGAAGTGGAAGGTGGTGTAGATTGAACTTGTGGCGGCTCTGTTATGTGAGGTACCACCTTCCTTGATTTCTTGTTGTAGAAATAGAGTTGGCTATTTCTCACCACTCTACTCATCCTTTCCTCTATAGATGTGTTTTCCTTGGCATACCAATCCACTCTTGGGAGTGGTTGGGAGTCAATTGCATCTGCAAAGAATGAGGGGAGAATGACTTCCCCTTCATCGTCAGATAAGCCCTCGATGTCTGCTGACATAAAATCAACAATTTGCGGGAGCCTAAACCTGCCATAATTCCTTCTTCTCACTTCATACTCGTCTTAACAATTGACCCAATAATCTTCCATAGAAGATTTATGTGATGAGTGTTGCTCGAGATGTGCCGCATAGAGCCCTCTGGGATCATAGGACCTCCTCTCAATGAGGTACTTAAGATTAAGCCTTATTGTTTCTTGGCTCATCATCTTGGCATTTGCTATGAACCTGCATCTACAGAGTCCCATTCCAACGGGAAGGTTTACAGCTGTCTTCTTCTTCAAGCGCAAGTAGATGTGGACTTTGGACAATTGTCTTGGGAATTCCATGAAGACTACCCAATCTTAAGGGTATCTTGGCATCATGGCTGGGTGACCAATGTAACCATACACGCGTATGTAGGAGAACATAGGGAATTGGATGAACCAATCTGCCATTGCCTCTCTGACTGTCTATGAAATACGCACGTTCATCTCATGGTCTAGCTCTCGTACGGTGTGCATGATGAAGTGATCACTTGTTCTTTTGAAGTGTTGCTCTGCTTGAGTAAACTCAAGATGTGTAAAACGCTCATGAACCTTCTATACACCTAAGGTTCCCACATTGTTTAATATCCTGAAATCACCTTGGAAGGAAATCAGGTATACTAGGTAAGAACACATGTGAAACCTATGAGCTTCCAGATACTCGGTGATCTGTTGGTGGAGTGTGTCACTAATCAGAGTGGCCTAGTCATAATGTTCCCTTCTGCAAATTATTTTCACAATGACATAATACATCCATGACTCAGAGATAAGGATATTTTGGCTTGGAGCCCTGATCCTAAGGGGGTTTCATGGTGGCTAGTGGATACTAGGAGCTGATCTCTCAAAAGTACGATGGGATGAATGTTCCCTGGTGGAAGAATGTATGGAATAATTTTTGTTGGCCTAAGTGTAATTACTTCTTATGGACTCTTGCCTAGAACAGATGTCTGATGTGGGACAACCTTACGAAGCGGGGCATTTAGGGCCTTTACATTTGTGTTCTTTGTGGGTGTAGTGAGGAGGATTTGTCCCACCTATTCTTTCACTGTCTTATTTCTAAACTCATTTGGCATTTCTGGTGGGGAATCTAGAGGTGTTCATATGTCCATGCTTCCTCTATGGTTGATTTTTGGAATAATTTGGGGCGTCCTCTTTTACAAGCCTCTTTTCTCTAGATTGTGTGGCTTATTGGTCCTACCTTCATTCTCTAGTAGATATGGCTTGAATGGAACCAAAAGATCTTTCATGGTAGTAATTTGGTGAGTCAATAGGTCTAGCACATAGTGGTTAGTATGATCCAGGAGACCATGGAAGCGAAATGTGAAGTATCGTCCCTTTGGAGAGGGGAGATGAAGATATTGTGAGTAGATTGGGCCTTCATAGTTGGGCTTTTGTCTCCTTTTGTGTTAAAAGAGGCAAGCAAGCCAAAAGGAAGGTTCAATGAACTAGGGGATTGTCTCCTCCTTCAGCAAATATTTTGAATATCAACACTAATGGTTCTTCTAGAGGCAATCCCAAGTCTGTTGGGATTGGTGTTGTTGGAAGGGATAGCATTGGCAAGGTCATTTTTCTTTTTTCCACTCAAAAGGGGCGACAAACCAATAATTATATGGAAGGTCTGGTGATCCTCTGGGATATTGAGAGAGCTAGTGAACTTGCTTGGCACAAATTAATTTATGAATTTGACTCTCAATTCATTGTTAATTTGTTGACTGTGCAAAACTTGGAAGGTGTTGAATGGTAATTAGTTGTTATTGTTAGGAAAATTCTTTAGTTATGTTTCTCTTTTGAGTCTATGTCTTTCACTCACATTCCTTGGGATTGAAATAGGGTGATGGATTGTTTGGCTAAATGGGCCTCTGAGTAGGATGGTGGTTGGAAGATTGATGGTTGGGAGCAACTAGCTCTAGATTATGCACAAGAACTCGGGAGAATTATTCTAGCAGATATGGAAGCTTGATGGTTGTTGTTGTTTGGTTTTTGGTGGGCTTGGTTCTTGGTCTGGTTGGTTTATGTTCTTGTTTCTTTGTGGGGTGTCTATTTGGACCCCGCTTGCTCTGTACTATTGAATTTATGTTATTCGTAACTTTTTACCCTCTTTTATTAAAAATAATAATGTAGTCATTTGATTTACCAATTTTAATATGGTATCAAAGCATTCTCATCTTGTGCTTGTGTAAATGGAATGAAGAAAAAATCATTTTGGTTGCAGATACTGTGGCATTTGCAAAAAGACAATGCCATTACAAGTGCATCTAAAGATTCCAATATATTCCAATAACCTGAAGAATGGAAATTAACCACGTTGGTTATATTTGATGAACAAAAATCCTTTTTCCATTGATTCTTTTTGTTGCCTGGTGAAGAGAATCAACTACCATACACAAAATTAGGTTTCCCATATGAAAGAAAGTCCACTTGAAGTGTTGGTAACAGAGCCTTATCTTATTAAAGGTCTATTTTTTGGTGTTTTTGTAGTCACTTTCGAAACCCATTTCATTTTGGAGGGAGTGAAGGGGGGTTTATCCCTCCTTAGGGGACAAACCCCCACCCTAATGAGGGGTTTTGGGATCGCACACCTTGATAGGGGTTTAGAAGCAACACCCCAAAGCCAAATTTTTTATATATTTTTTCACTGTAAATTTGAATCGTTCATTATTATGTCACAAATTTGATGGTATAGATTATATTGGTACTTTTTTCCTAGAAGGAAATGCTCTTTATGTGAGGAAATTGTATTACAATTGTGTATTGTGTGAGGAGATTGTGAGAGAGTGGAGAGGAAGTTGCAGTGGATGTGTTGTAGGTTGTATCCCTTCATTTTGTTGAATGAAATAAAGGAAATACTAGTTATTTCTCTATGGATGTAGCCCATATTGGGTGAGCCACATATATTTGTGCCTTTGTGTTTTTATATTTTATTTTTGCATTCATTTTATTATATATTTCTCTACAATATTATTCATAACATAAAGGCTTTGGATAATGACATCAAATCAATTTCATAATTGAAGTTTAGTAAAATAAAAATTTGGGGTGAAGAACTAAGAAAATTAATATTTAAAAGATCATATGCATTGTTCACTTAAATACATGATGTGAAATAATTGATTGATTGTGAGGTGTTTTTGATTAAAGAAGTAGGGGAATGGCCCTAATCCAATAAGTTTAGAGCAGTATAAAACTAAACATAGAAACAACAAGAGGGCACATAGGAATGATAAAAGAGAAAAATTGAAGACAAGAAACAACAAACAACAATAAAAACCACTAAATAAAACTAATTGATCAAACTCTAGTCAACGATGAGAGAGTCCAAGGACTCATCCCAAACCTCCTTATCTAGCAACTTCTTTTCATTCTTTACCTCCTTGTTTTGGTACTCTTTGCCTTTAGCCAATTTCTTCTATTGTTTATGGATTTTTGAGTGACCTAAAATTGTACCCATGAATGCCTTCTTCATATTTCCATTAGTTAGCTTTACATGAGTTTAAAAAGTGCAATTTTCACGTGCTTCACCTTGTCCTAGTTGTTGTTGGTTTCCATTTTATTTTCCAACTCCTTTGCCTTGGTCCTAACTTTCTTGAGTTTGGTGTTTTCCTTTCCTCTAGTATCCTGGTCCTCATCAAGAGCAAGTCTCCTTTCCACATTTTTATCCTCTCTTCCTCAGACCATGGAGAAGGAGGAGTCATAGTTTCCATCTCCAACACCTTTGTTTCCTCATCCTCTTCTTGTTCATTATCCTCGTCCATATCTTCTTCTTTTTTTCCTCTCTACCTTTCTCCTTCGCTACATAATCCTCTGAGTTTCTTCCTCAAATTCATTCTCATAAGCTTCCTTGTTCCATTCATCATCTTGTTGAAGAAGGAATTCCTCATCGTCATTGTCTTCCTCAATTTTTTCCAAAATTCTTTTACCTTTGGTGTTTTTAGAATTATCCATAATCGAGGCTTGAGCCATCTTAGCAGATCTATGACCACTTGACACCTTAGAGTCACTTTGAATTATACCCACATTGTCTTCTTCACCACCTTCCACACCATAGATTTTAATCATCCCTTTGACCTCAGGGAGATGATATTTTTTGGAGCATTTAGTTTTTTCTTGTCTTTACCTAGCTTAGCAACTTACACATGTTCAGATCCAAGACCTTCATTTTTTTTGGGAGGTGTAACAAAAATCAACTCTTGTTGGGGGGGAGTATTAACCCTCATAGACACTTTTCCCTTTTTTCTCTAGGAGTTTGATTTTTACATTACTCTTGGTAGGGGGATTGAGGTTAGGGGTCATATAGAGATTATACTTCTATCAAGTCATAATGAGGCCCTAATGCAGAGGGTAGGCGCCTTCAATGATACAAGCTTTCAAAGATGAAAACTGGTAGAAAGGTAAGTTAAATTTTTTAATATGATTTAGGATAGGGAAGTGGTATTTGTGGACTGTCTTAAATCTACCCTCAAGAGTGAAGCATTTTATGATGTGTAAACTTACCAAGGTGTATGGTGCTGGAAAATTCTCTCTACTAAATCCATTTTGGAAAATTTCAGGCTTCTCCTCGCCAACAAAGAAGTCATTAATGAACATTTTGTATTCTCCTTTACTTTTTCTTTCCACCTATAGCCTCTCACTGGTCAAACTATTATCTTTTGTTAATAATTCATCGAATACTTTGAATCAGATTCGCCCAATAGTGACCTCTCCCTACAAATACAAGTTGACAAATTTGGAGGTAATCTTGTCATTATAATCTTTCATTATTAGAAAGAAAGGGGTGCAACCCCCCTTATCGAACAACTCCCACATCTCCACATTTTGTTTTAGGGCTTTTTAGGACATAGGCTTTGTTCTTATCTACGTAGGACACTCATATTACCAATTTTGTTGAGCACCACAATATTCCCATAAAAATAATGGTAAATGTATATAGAGGCACTAGCCAATAATGAAAACAAATTGTAGATAGTAGAGAAACCCTTCTCTCCTTTTTTTTCCAAATACTATCACACCACCTTGTGTCGACGTAGATGGTGCATCCTTAAATTATCATTCTAATTTTGATATCACCACCAACCTTGATGGTAGTAGTTTCATAATTATGCAGAGTCTCCCCCACCTCCAAATCAATGATCACATTCTTTCCTTTAATGGTCTTTTTAAAGAAAATACCAGCATCATATGCAAGAAATAAATTTCACATAGAGGGAAGGGAAATATTCATAAAAATCTTTGCACTTATTTGATATGTGTTATGATTGCAAATTACAATGAAATCATAAACCTCCATCGTGGGTCTTTTCCTACTATTTTGAATAAAAAACCATTTTCTAATAACATTCACGTTGTCCAATGTGATGGAAGGCTTCATGAGAGCCATCTTGGTGAACATCATGAGATGGTTGCTAGAAAAGTATTGTCATTGATGTCAAAGGTGTCTTGGTGTTTGTGGTAATCCTAAATAATATATACATATATATATATATATACACGAGGTTGGCCCCTCTTAGAACCACCCCATATTGGGGAATAAAATTAAAATTAATTAATTTTATTATTATTTCGAGGTTCCCAAATTGGGTCGACCCCCTATAGAGGTGTGCCCAACTTTGGGCAAAGAAATTAAAATTAAAAAAATATTTGTTGCATGGGTCAACCTATTTAATGGGATAAAATTTTGGTTGAAGAGACATTTGAAGGTGTATAAATAAGGATTAATTGGAGGCTAATTGTCTATCAATTAAATTGCAATATCATTCTAATTTAGAGCAGATTTACGGGTGTATAAATAGCAGAAAGAAAGAGTTATTGCAAAAAATATTTATCAATTATTTGAGAAAATTTATTAGACTCATTTGATCTTATTTTGAAGTAACATTGGAGTGAAATCATGAGGGAACGTCATTGAAGATCATAGTGTAAATTCATGTGAAGATATTACAATTTTGTGAGCATATGTTGAAGATCATATTGCAGATCTAAGTGGAGGTTTGAGAGCAGAGGTTCAACACATATTTGTGTGAAGAAGCCAATAGCTTTTTGTTGAATTCCTTAAAGGGATCTAGGGAAAATCCAACAACATTATAATCACTTTGTATTTTGAAGGTTGGTGCGTTCTACTTTGCAAGATCAAGAGGTTGGAGCCCTTCTCTCAAAGAGATCTGCATCTCTTGTTGATTTGGTGCTTAATGGAGGGGATTGGTGTCTCATGTAGGTTGGTGCCTACAAAGTTGTAAGTTTTCTATTAAAGAAAAAAAAATTGTGGTTTTCTCTGGCAAGGGTTTCCACATAAAATTGTGTGTGCATCTTGTGTTCTCTTTTGTTAGATCTTGCTTGTGTGGATACTTTGATTATTTCTCTATGATTTCTAGAGTTTTAAATTGAAAAATTTGGTCTTATACTAATTCAACTCCTCTCTTAGTATAAGTGTGTGTGTTTTCTTTAGTGGTATCCAAAATGTTGGCACATCATAAAATCCTTATCAGTTTAGCATGTCTAACTTAGACCATGCAAAATATCCACCTCAACCCGAATCATGACCATCATAAACAAATAAACCCAAACCATAACAAAGTTAGTGGAGAATATTTTGAAGTCTTTATTGAGAAATAATATTCTCTATAAGTGCACAAGAGATTTAAATTTGAAATCTAGTAATTCCATTGTTCAAATTGAAGGGTTAGGTTTCAAGCAATATCAGTTGCTCCATTACCTTCCTTGTAGACATATTTGATCTTAACCTATTAAAAAAATTGAAGACTATATATGTACTTCTCCATCAAATTACAGATCTTCAATGAGAGATCCTTGTTATTTTGTAAATGGTTAATAATGATTTGAGAACCCCCTTTGACTTCCACATATTGAAACTCCAACCTCTTTAGTCTTTTAACCCCCCACCACACCACCATGGATTCAACTTCATTGTTTGGTTTGAAGTTAATAAATTTAGCATATCCTTTAATTAGATTTCCTTTCTCATGCCTTATTACTCCTCTAGACACAACTTGTCCAAGGTTTCCCTTAGAGCACCCATCAAAGTTAAGCTTCACCCATCCAATTTTCACAGGGTTTTATTTAGCCTCCTTTCTAACCATGATTTTACACCAATTGATTTTGGTTAGAGTTTGAGTAGTTCCCCAGTTTTGTTTCACTCTTACTTCAACATAAGTAGGCATTTTTTAGAAAAACCAAAAGATTGGGCATTTATATTATCTTGCAAGTTGTGTTTGATAATACAAAAGATAATATTGTTATTTCTAGCCCAATATTTGAACACTTTGCTGTTCCTCTCTTTCCATAGCTAGTAGGTAACAAAACAAGGAATTTGTTTCCAAATCTCACAAATGACAAGATGATTGTAGGGGGAACCATAGTGACAAGAGTTGAAAAAATCATTTAGATGCAGAGGGAAGGTCCAATAGAGCAACAAGTGGGCCATGACCTCCCCCCACACAAATCTAGAAAACTCATAGTGGAATAACATATGACTAACAATCTCTTCCTCTTTGTAATATAGGTTGCATATGTTAACCAAAGAGAAACCCCTCTTGTTCAAGTTGTCAATAATGAGGATCTTGTTGTGAATAGAAAGCCACCATAAATGTTAGATTTTATGTATAATTTTGTTATTTCATGTCAAATTTCAATTGAAGGTGGAGTCATTTTTATCATTCGCAACAAGAGCATAAGCAGTTCTAGCAAAGAAGTATCTGAAGGGGTTAGGAGATAAAAAAACATCCTTCTTGTCTGGACTATAAAAACTATGTTCACCAATAAGCTTGTATAGAAGGTGTGCCTCCTCTTTCTAGGCTTGTTGACTTCCACCCAACTGACTATTGAAGTCTTTCCACTTGGTATGAGGGCCATCCTAGTTGACATACCCATGTAACTTAGTACCATTTATTTTGATTAGCAAGTCTCTAACATGGGAGAGACCTTGCACAATGGACAAAGTCTAATCTTCAATCCAATAGTCATTCCAAAAATTAACCACCCTGTCATCCCCAACACTCCAAAATAAACCTTGCTAAATAAAATTTATATTTTTGAGTAAGTGATCCCATATAACAAAACCATTGGGCATAATTGAGGAAGAAGGGAAACAACTAGGGTCATTGTTCTCCAAATGTGATACCAATATTTACTCCCTTCCAACATGTTCCACCCTATTTTTGAAAGCAACGCTTCATTGAATTGCTTTAATCTCCTCACCCCTAAGCCTCCCTATCTTTTAGGTTTGCACACATTTTCCCACTTAACTAAGAAAAAAATATTTTTGCCTTGACTTTAGACCATATAAATTTCTTTTGGATATTTTTAATTTTATCAACCATGATAACATGAATTTTAAACAAGGACAAGTAGAAAACAAGGATATTATAAAAGGAAGCTTTCAACAACTAGTATTTACCAACTTGGCTCAAAACCTTCCCTTTCAAGCTAGCCAACTCCTTATGTACTATTTCCACAATGTTGTTAATAAGTGTTAGAATCTAACATTTTTATGGTGAGAAAAAGGCCAAGATAAGTGGCAAGAAAATTATCCTATTGGAAACTAATAATTGTCACAATCTTATCTTTAAAAATACCCTTAGAGTTAAAAAAGTAGAGCATACTTTTGTGGTAACTAACATGTTTCCCATCAACTTTAGCATAAGAATATAGGATAAACTTCCATAGTTTGGCTTCCACAATTGAAGAATACCCAAATAAAATAATGTCATCCACAAATTGTTGATGGGAGGAGTGAGATAAAGAAGAAGAAACTTTGAACCCTGGGAATTTATTTGAGTCAATGAGTTTCTGAAAACTTCTACCTAGAGCATCATTAATAAGAATGAACAAGGGGAGAGGGGGTCCTACTATCTTAGCCCCTTGCTAGAGGATAAAAACCTCTAGGGATACCATTCACCAAGATCAAGTAGGTAGGAGAAGAGGTACAAGTGTTAATAAGTTTGAGAATCTTCTTCCCAAACACAATTTTTTCCAAGACTTCCATAAGAAAGGCCCAACACATTCTATCATAAGCCTTGGAGATTTCAAGTTTTAAGAGTATAGCTGGCATTTGATTATTTTCCATAGAATAAATAAGTTCATGGGTGGTGAGAAAATTTTCCTACTAGGGATAAAACATTTTTGCTTGGTAGAAATGAGTCTATGAAGGATAGCTTTAATTATATTGACCAACACCTTGGAGAAGATTTTATAGATGGTATTAAAGAGACTAATGGGCCTTAAGTCTATCATAGTAGTAGCATCGACCACTTTTGGCACTA
The DNA here is from genome assembly GCA_007258455.2 of Sequoia sempervirens. NCBI lineage: Eukaryota > Viridiplantae > Streptophyta > Pinopsida > Cupressales > Cupressaceae > Sequoia > Sequoia sempervirens. The sequence goes on from VDFB02341871.1 coordinate 206,769, forward strand.
ACACAAAGAATGTTTGGTTCAACTATTTAAGGAGCTTACCTTATCTAAAAAAGTCTTTGGTAGCAATAAGCAGATCTTGAGACAACATCCTAGAATTCTTGGAAGAAGGAAGGAGGGAACCCATTCAGACTAGGGGCTTTGAAAGCCCCAACCAAGAAAATAAAAAAATTAACTTCCTCTAGAGAGACAACCTTGCACATTCAATGATTATCAACATCATCCAACACCCGAGGGGTAACTTCCAAAAACCCAAGGATATCATTTAGCTCGTGGTTATTCAATTCAAGATTCTCTATGAAGAAGGAAACAACAACATCAATTACGCAACCTCCTCTGAGACCACAAAACCATCACTGAGAGTAAGCTTACTTATATTGTTTCTTCTTCTATTTGTTAAGGTAGATTCGTAGAAGAACTTAGTGTTTCTATCTCCTTAAAGCCATTGGATTCTGGAATTTTGCATCAAAAATAGTTCTTCTTTACTCCTAAGACTCTATCATTCACTTATTAGTTCTATTTCTTTAGAGTAGGTGCCATTATTAGTAATATGGTTCTCCATTAATTCTTGGATGGCTTTGAGATCATTTAATATCTTCTCTTTTTATGAAAATTGGGCAACCTTGTTGCAATTTTTCACTTTGTTTTTTACTAACTTTAACTTTTTAGCCAAATTGAACATAGGTGTACCATGAAAGCGGGTATTCCATCACTTTTCAATCAATCCTTCAAACTCTAGATGGTATGCCCACATGATCTCATATTTGCAAGGAAAAGGGCATTTTTTTTAGTCTCCTCCTAGTGTAGAAGTAGAGCATTATGATTTAGTCCTATCTTGGAAAAAGCCTATAGGATTAACCTAGGAAAGATGTTCCATCCATGAGATATTAAGAACCTGTCCATTTTCACCTAAGTAATATTATTCCCATGCATTCTATTAGACCGAGTGAAGGAATAACCTTGAATCTCAACATCCATAAGGCTAGTGCTAGAAAGGAAGTCACCTAAGTCAACCGTGTTGTCCAAATAGTCTTCAAGACCACCAAATTTATTAGATGGGAACAAAAGAGTGTTGAAGTTGCCTCCCAACATCCAAAATTCAACTGAGAGGGTTTTTTATAATAGAGGAAATAGAATCTTGTAGTTGCTTTCTAGTTGATTTAGAGTTAGGAACATATAAACATTTAAAATAATCCATTACATTTATTTGGAGAGGTTAGAAAAGGACACAATAAGGTTGTTCTTAATTTGACCTAACTTCTTACCCTTCAATCTTAATGAATTACAAAGAGTGGCAATGATCCTCAAAGCCCCCTCACGAGGACTAACCCAAAAATCAACAAAGGGCCATATATTCTTAACAATCTAGGAGAAGGCAAGTTATATCATTATAACTTCTTGAATGAGTATAATATTATTTTATGCTCCATAATGTAGCTTTTGATCAAATGTTGTTTGTATGGGTTGTTCATCCCCCTAATATTCCAAGGGACAATCTTCATTATAATAGGTAAGAAAAGGGGTAGACCTTAGTTAGGCATTCTAATAGTGGAAATTGAAGGAGAACATCCCCTTGGAGGCCTCCTTGCTCATTTCTTCTGAGTTTTTGACCCAAATAGATTTTCCAGGGTCCTTTGTTTACCCAAAGGTACTTCTCTTGTTGCTTCTCTAGATCTTATTTCTCTTTGAGAAAGTCTAACTTGTTTGAGATCCCCCCACATAATATTTTTTCTCTCTTTTGCTTTTCCATTAATTGGGGTCCATTCCTCCTCTAGGGATGAGTCGAGGGTTGTGCCAGTGGGGGAAGGCATAGTAGTAGCATCAAAGCCAAGGATGGACAAAGAGTCCTAAATCCCCCTATAGAAACCCTTATCTTCAAAAATTTGTAGAGTTTTACCACTATCACTAACCTACATTTGAGTGTCTTTAACTTCTAAGGAAAGATTAGGATAGTCCTTAGAAAGCTCCTTATGAATCTTATTCTCCACTTCCTGCACCATTTCCCCTTCCTCCACATATAGGTCTACCATTGTAGGAATAATACTTACATTACAATTGTTATCAACAAGGGGCTTCACTAGAGAATCATCTAGGGTTTTTTGTGCCAAGATCTTCTTAGGAGCCACAAAGAGAGAGGGGGCATCTCATTCCACTAGTTATTTAGGGGATAAAAACTTTAGAAGGGAGGGAAGGATCATCAAACCACCCATCTCACCCATCGAGTTAGAGGAATCTAGGGGGGGCAAACGAAGTCTACATAGCATTTGAAAGGGTAGCCTTAGCATGTTCTGCATCTAGAGCCATAAAAGGAATCTAAATGGCCTTAAATGTTCTGCATCTAAGGCATAAAAGGTAGCTAATCGCCCATCTTGAAAATTTAATGAATAAAATTGCATTAATGGTCAGGGATAGTCATGATTATATTTTCCATTAATACAATCTTCAATAGTCACCCAAATGTTTCTTGATTGGAATCTTACCTCGTGGAAATTGAATTTACAATTGGTACAATTCCTAGGTGTCTCATTAAATGAACAATCCACACTAAGGCATGCTCACACGCGCAAACTGTCATGACAGAAAGATAAATTGGAAATTTAAATTAATCCTCACCACATCAACATTAATCTAATGCCACCTCACAGTCTTTTCAATTGCTAAGTCCCAATAAGATCCAACTCAGATTTGCCTCCCTTAATTTCTATAAATTCATTGGAAATAGCCATATTTAGCCAATTCAAACAACAACATGAAAATGGCAAGTGCATAGAGCGACGATGTTTTGATGAATGACTTCATTACAATTGAAGTCAAATGTAGCCCCTTCTTCAGGCTGCTATCAGATCAATTGAGGGAGGTCTTTACCATTCAGAGTGAAGTAGAGGAAGAATTACTACGCAATATCCTGGGAGAAAGATTCCTAAACTAGGTTCATGTGCATAACCATGAAATCTTGGAGCGCTTTATTTACAATGTGGTTCGTACTTTTGAGTAACATGATTAGAGAATGAAGGAAGCGGAATGCCTGGTTAGGCCTAAATACCTGCATAGAGTGAACGTTGCCTTTAGAGGGCTCAGTAACTTCCCCAAGACTGGACTCATGGGAAATGCCATTTGCATTGCGACCTGCAACCAAGCATGAGGCTACTAAAGAAGTAGCCACTCTCCTTTGCGCGAGGTTGGTGTGAAACAATATGGGACTGTTAGCTCAATTCCTACAATCTCATGAGAATTTGTTGTCACCAACCCAAATTGAGAGTCTCTAGGAGGTGATGGAGGGAATCTGTGTGTTGATATTTGTTTTATGTATATGAAAATACTATTCTGGAAACCCCCAATCTTGTAATACGCATTACAAAATTTTTTAAACATCAACTATACAGTATAATATAATATAAGCTTTTTGATACTTGGGTATTCTTTTCTTTTTGAGTATTTGCATGTGCTTCAATTATACTTTGTATTTGGTAATGGTATTTACTTGTATTGATTTCCCTATATATGAGTACTCTATATTTTTACACCTTTAGTTTTGCATTATTAGCACTCATTTCAATAGTTTTGAAAAATTTCTTGGAATCCATCGACGTTAGAGAAACCTATATCTTTACCACCTTTTCCCATTTTGACAATTGCGCTCTTTGATTCGGTGACATAAATGGTTCACAAAACCCTGGCAGGAACTACCAATGTTTTCTAAACTTATCATAAACCCGCTAGTGCTAGACTTTCCCTCGCTAGCGGATTTTTAAGAGAGTTATAGAACATTTGGTACATACCGCCAACACTTAGAACTCTAAGACTCAAGATTTTTTAACGCCCTTCAGTACTTCAAAAAGTTATAAACCTAACAATCTACCACCCACACAAGATAATGAATAAGTTTTTAAAGGAAAAGCGGTGTAAGGAAGAGTTAAGATAACCTGGGTGGTGCCCACTAAGGTTAGCAAAACCTGACCGAAAATCACCAAGACTTAAACTTAGTAAAAATTAGGGTAAGGGCAAATATTTTTAAGGACGATGACCAAAATCAAAGTAACAAGATATAATCTTAGAGGATCTTGTTGTGACAACTCATTCTTTCTTCAAAATGGGTAAAATACTTGGGCAACTTAATACTACTTTCATTTCCTTGATTCTTAAAAAGAGTGAGGTTTCTTCTATGTTTGATTTTAGACCTATCAACTTATGTAATACAATGTATATGATTTTTTCTAAGTTGATTGTTAATAGACTAAAACCTGTGCTACATAGACTAATTGCTAGCAACCAAAAAGGGTTTGTGCCAAGGTGCCAAATAGGTAAGTGCAATAAGTTAGGTAGTCTAGTTTTCAAATATGAAATTTATTCTAATACCCAAATGATACAAAATAATTTTTAATATGCATGTATAAAAATCACTTTTTAAAAGTCATTTTTTAGGACATACAATGCATGTGTATGAAAACCATAATTTAACCTAAGTAAAATTATTTTTCTAATTCCTTTTGGGGAAAGATGTGTATTATACTTAAGATTGATGAGGATATTTTTTTATAATTTTTTTAAATATATTTTTTATTAATTTTTATTGGGCCTAATTGATGTTTTTGAAAACCATCGTGTAGGACACCATAATTTGAACTAAACTAATCATTTTTTGATTTTTTTTAATTATATAAATAATTGTTTGTAGATTGATGCCATATAATTTTTTAAAAAGAAAATTAACAAATTAAAAGTTATTAAAAAAGTATGAAAACCTAACATTTCAAGTTTATGGACTAATTTCCTTAGAAATTAATTAAAAAATAGAAAATATAATATAATCATAAAAAAAATACAAATTTGAAAACTAGACATCATCATCTATAATGGGTTTTAATTTCATAAAACAAGAGCTCTGAAGGAGTTGGAGTCCTTGCCAAAGGGAAAAAAATTGGTCATGGATATTTGCAATTGAGCATGAAACTAACATCAATTTAGAGCTTGGTTTCAGAGGGTTGGACAAAGAATCATCTCATAACTGAAATTGAGTGAGACCTAGATTTGACCCATTTACCCAAGTCAAATAGTGTCTAATTAATAATTGAATTTGAGTGAGGCATGGGAATACAACTAGTTTCATTTATCCAAGGAAAACTTGTGCCCACATACTTAGTTAAAATATCAACCATTGAATAAAGCAACACAACGTCAACGTATTTTAGAAATAAAGTCAATAACTATAAATCATCTCATAAAATTTTTAATCTTTAGTCAAGTATTATAATATATATATATGTATGTATGTATGTATGTATGTGTATGTATATAGACACATACATATATGTACATAGTATCAATGTATACATATATATAGTAATGGAATACACATATGTATAGATGCATACATACATACATACATACATACATATATATATATATATATATACATATATTGAAAATAGTAAAGAAGAAACATTGTTAGATTTTAAACAAACAGGTTACAACACACATCACATGAGAGATAGTTGGGCATATTAGTGGTAATACAAAATATCATCAATATCTGAATCAAAATTTGAGTGCAAAACCAAGGAGTAGAAAAAGGCACATAACCTAGTGTACGATGGTGGTAGGAATAAGATGCTCATTATCACTTTGTCCAAAAGATGGTTGTAGGTGGTAGAGTCACAATATAGAAGAATGACACTTTGGTTAATATTGTGGATTTTTTTAGTAAGCCAATGATCAGATCTAAGTTTTGTTGGTGTAGATCTAGGCTATGCATCTTTCATCTTGTAGCACTTGATTCATCATTTTTAATTTACTCATTGTGTCTTTGCAATGTGAACATTAAGTGGGAAAATGTTAGGATTAGGTGTACGATTCATCTTGTAAGTTTTATGTCTTGATCACTCATATTTAAGCATGCAGATGATAAACAATTTATGATCTTCAAACATAATGAGATGTGGACATTATTTATTCTTTGGAATACTTGGAATACTATGTGGGGAGGTATTGAATAGGGATGTTACATTGAAAATATCAAAACTAGTAGGGATGTTACTATTCATTTTGATTGCTATGACACAATCTATGATATATAAAGACGTGTAAGAGGAGTTACTTTCTAATCTAGGAAGTTGATCATGACCACATGGCTTTGCAACTTTAAATCTTCTCACAAAAATTATAATGTTGAGTCAAGTATTATAATATATATATATATACACACACACTTATATATATATATATATATATGTGTGTGTGTGTGTGTATACATATTATATATATATGTATATATGTATGTGTATGTATATACATCCACATATATATATAGTAATGACATACACATATATATAGCTATGTATATATACATACATATTGTGATTAATGACATAGTATAGATTAACTACACCTGATCCATACGAATTCGAGGCATATTTAACCCACTGAGCACCAATCTTAATAGGATCATTCACTATAAACAAAGACAAAGAAGCCATTAAAACTAACATTCTAAATCATGAAAGCTTGACAACCTCTAATCTAAGATATTGAAACTTATCCTATTGGAGGAGTGGTGCTGCATTGATGTGGAATGGCAACCCTTTCTCAATCCCTTGGATAATGAGCTTGTTTCAATCAATTTTATTGAAGAAAATTGATGAAACCATTGATAGGGGTGTGAAAACATGATTTAAAGCTAAATAAATATGATGCAAGCTATTTTAACATGATTTATTCTAAGATGATTGATATGGTGTATGGAAATCTACTCTAAATATATGCAAGCTTCAAAAGTTTAAAATCCTAATTTAACAAATAAGCTAAATGTACACATCTATGTTATAATGGAAGCCATTAATGGAAGCTAAGCTAATATGCAAGTAAATAAAGCTAAAATGATGTTAAATGTGAGTGCAAGTGCAAGTGATTTTAACAACATAAGTTTGTTGTTAAAAGATGGATCCATTTGTCTCTAAATAGTGACCTATTTATAGGAAAACAAATGGGAAATGAAGGGTTAAGATGAAAAATGCTAATCAATGGTCAAGGATGGAAGAAGTTGAAGGCATGGATCATAGATTCTCATCAAGGGATGAGAATCAATGATGAGATTTAATCCAAGGGTTCTCATTCCTTCGAACAAACACATTTTTAACCTCTACAAGAGGTCACAAGTTAACTTACACAAAAAGTTTTGAGTTAACTTACACATGAAGTTTTGAGTTAACTTGCATGTGAAGTTTTGTAAGAATATTCCCTTTTTCAAATGAGTGAGGAGAAATAATATTCTTTGGAATATTCTCATGGGTGAGGAAATAGATATTTTGTAAATTAAAACAAAGTTTAATTGTGCAAAAGGGGAAGGTATATTCCATGGGAATATTCCCCTTTTGGAGGAATATTCACTTGCAAGTGGAAGAATTAGCAATTTGATTATTAAAACAAAGTTGCAATTATCCAAAATTAGGGGAATTATATGATATTCATTAAATAATTAATTTAATGGACATCAAATGAAAAAGCAATGGATGAGATTGATTTGATCTATCAATGGTCACAAATGAAAGGAGGATGAAACATGGATCAAGGATTCTCATCAATGGATGAGAATCAAAGAACACATGGATCAAGAAAAGATCAAGGGCTCACAATCATGCAAACAAACACACTTTGCAACAAATTTAAAAAGTTTTTTCAAAGTTGGTTTGGGGTAATCATTACATTACCTTTTTTTGGAATATTCCCCATGCAAGTGGATGAGAGGAAAATTGGCAATTTAGTTAATTAAAACTAAACTTGAATGTGCAAGATGAGGAATGTGAGGATATTCATTAAATTATTGATTTATTTAATGAGAAGGAGATGCAAATACGATATTTAATTAAATAGTTTAGGTTATTTAAATAAATAAGAGGACTTGGAGTTAAAATTAAATAATTTGCATTATTTAATTAAACCAAATGAAATGTCAATGTGCGAGGGGGTGAATTAACCCAATTAGGTCAATTAGATTAATAGGTGGAAATGAGACATTTAATTAAATAATTAGGCTTGTTTAATTAAACAAGTGAAAAGAAGATGGATTTTAGGATGAAACGGTGTTAGTTAGCCAATGTGATCCACCAAGACATTTTTAAGTGTCTACACATATATACATATGTACATATACATACATACATATACATTTATAGTGCATCTATAGATAATAGATATATACATCTATATGTACTATATGTGTGTGTGGTGTTCATATGTTTTGAATAGTTATGTTCACTTCTCCACCATGTCATTAATCTTTATGGTTTAATTACATGTTTAATTATAGTGCTAGATTAGTATTAGACAAAATGATAAGCATATTATATTGATGCAGTTTTTTGCTTTGATTGATACAAGCTTGAGTCTTTTTGGTGGTGTTTTTTGTTGCAAGGTTTTCTCCACACATACTTGTTGCTCATATGTTGTGAATAGTTATGTTCACTTCTCCACCATGTCATTAATATTTATGGTTTAATTATATGTTTGCCTAGATTGAAAAACTTGATTGTTAATATTTTATGTGTCATTGACCGTTTATTCAATAAGCATGTTAGGTAGGGTGTAAAGATGCACAAAACACGTGAATAGTGAGACAAAGAGAGAAATATGATCATTTGGAGATATAGAAAAAGTGCTTAAGTTAAAATATTAGATAAATGAGTAATAGGTGTAAGATAATGCTATTGTTTGAAGGATTGCTTAAGGTATTGAGCACTAGAAGAGGAAAACAATGAAGCAACAATGTACATTAATTAAGGTCATATGGAAAGATGCAAATAATAGTAACCATGAAATAATATATGATAGCAAGATATAGGATGAAATTATAAAATTTTCTCAAGTTTCTATATGGAAACATCAAAGGACGTTGTAATGCAATAAGGCGAAATCAAACAAACATCCTATGAATAGCCATATTAAGAAATCTTTGAACACAGATATGATGTGATAAATTTTGTTCGATAAATTTTATCAAAATGAGGATAAATATCCTTGAATGAGTCATCCAAATAAAAATTGTGATATTGGATAGATTACAATGAATTATGAAATATGTAATTTATAGAATTTCAAATAGTTTTATGAACATTCAATCAGTCAAACTGATGCATATGGAAACAATACTTTCATTGTGATCATAGCAACATGGATATCAATGAGGGCCAACTGAGTTGCCTTTTCAAATTTCATTGGTTTAGGTAATTGCATTGAGAAATTAAAATTAGGAATTAGTTGAAAGAAGAAATAGTTAAAAGCAAAAACCATGAAAATATTAGAAAGATAAATCCTTTAATATGAAAGAGAGGCAAGATGCAAAAAATCTTACAAATGTCATTTCAAGTGCTTTTGACAGGGCAACAAGGGCAGGAACTTGTTGTGTGCTTACATCTGAGAGATCAATACCTGTAAAAGAAGAAGATCCTGAATTAAAGTTGTTTAATTTTAAAGCTAATCAGTGAAACAAAGAGAAAAGATAGAAAATTATGAATCTAATCTCATTGAAGAACTGGATGTCCACAAAAAAAAATGTTGCATATTGTTGAAATATTACAAATTTTACACCAACTGATTTTGCACTTATCTAGACCTAATTTTCATTCTAATCTCATTGAAGAATTGGATGTCTGCAAAAAAAATGTTGCATATTGATGAAATATTATAGATTTTACACTAACCGATTTTGCACTTATCTAGACCTAATTTTCATTTAACAGATTGAAGTGTTGCTAGCATGCATGCATGGGAGAAAAAATATTAGTTGGATTGTTAATGGTGGTGAATAGAGAACTTAACATTTATGAATTATGGTGTTAAGTCTTTAACTAAACAACAAGTATTAATCCATAAAAGCAGATGATAGATATAAATAATGCAGGAAAGATAATGTAAAATATATAGGGAATTATAACTACCTCCTTTCGGACAGATTTCATTGTCATGAAATAATTTGTGCAAATGAATAAACAACACAAATAATCTTAAAACTTGACACCAAAATCCATTGATGACAACCGTGGTTCAGTCCATTAACAATAAATGTAAATGCCATGAAATGTTTTGAATAGAAACAAAACATTACCAATTGATGAAATGATTTTGATAGATTGAAGTGCACCTGGCATGGATGCGTGGAGAGAAAATATTAGTTCCATGCTTAGTTGTGGCCAACAAAGAAGTCAGCATTAATGAATTATGGTGTTAAGCCTCTAACTCAACAACAAACACTGACCCATAAAGGCACTCAAAGGCGGACGTGGTTGAAGCTTCCTAGTGTTAATTAGACTATTTTTTATGCGCACAACTAGATCATATATGTTGGGCAAAATATCTCCTCCCATATACTGCACCACGACCACAATATCTGAATTGAAAGCCTTTGGATAAAACATGAATGCCATAGCAGTCGGAGGCCTAGCGGTCATAGGAATTCTTTGCCAGGTTTTATGAAACTTGGTGTTGAAGTCGCTCATGGCCTCTTGCAGGGTCCTTTTGATGGTGATTAATTGTTGCAACAAAGATGAAAGATCTTCCTTTTTGGAGAAGCGCTTGAACAACTTCTCTCTGAGTTGGTCCCAAGAGTGGATAGAACTAGAAGCCAAAGACCTATACTAGTCCTAGGCTTTTCCTTTGAAAGACACGACTAGTAACCTAAGAACAACATTCTCTTCCATGATGTTATGTACTCTGCATACCTTTCCTATATCTTGGAGATGTTCAGAGGGGGTGTTGAAATCCTCCCCGAAAAACTTTGGGACGACCTTGAGAGCATTGGTAGGTATGGTAGGCCATATATCTAGGGGTGTAGGTGGTTGTAGCAGACTACCACTATCCCAGGTTACAAAATTTCTAAGAGTGAGGGCACCTAGACGAGCCATTGTAAATAGATTCCTATGGATAAGGTATATGGGTATTCTGATTTGGAAAGTTTGACCTCCTGGTGGAGTAGATAAAGCTCTGGATTGTGGGATAACACTTATTGCCCTACTGCTTCTTACAAGTGATACAAAACATGTAAGTCTTCTTCTCCTTGATATCGAGGCAGGTAACTGAGAGTACTGGAAGTGACCTCCTTAAGACACTCTTGTTTGGATTTTGGGCATGAAATTTCCAACCTCTTTTCTTGGTCTGATTTAAGAAATATTTTTGACTTCTAATTAGACATTTGAAAAAACTTCAGTCCCACCAAGCGTGCCAAAAAAAGAACTATTGATCATGAAAGCTTATACTTCTCTAATAGCCTTATGGGAAATTCAATGAGTGGGGGACCAATTTACGCTCGTTGAATAACCTTTGGGATTTTTATAGAAAACTGACTCTTCTTTGTGTTTTGGGGGAAAAGGTAGAAAGAATTGCAAATAAAACATAAAATGGTGATGCACCAAAGCTTTTACAACATTTCAAACCTTAACTATTCCTTATAACTGATACGATAGACACAAAATGCTACAAACCCTTCATTGTTAGGAAGAGAACGAGCAACAAAGGCTATAGAAAGCACAGTGCAGTCTTTCAAATCTCCCCATGGGAAGCACCCATTAAGGTCCAATCAGACATAAGAAAACTCTAAAGATTAACAGAAATATTTAGAAACTTACAAAAACCTCCTCCCTTCACAACATAATATGGAAAATGGAAAACTTTTTACAAAAATTGGAAAAGTTCAATAAACGCAATCCAATTTGCGAAAGATAGCATTTAGCATAGAAGCTTAACAACATAAAAATTAGCTATTTGAACTACCAAAGCAAACTTAACACAATATTTTTAACATGAATGAAATATAAAAGAAACTTGACAAAGGCCATAACATGCACAATTTCAAGGATTTCTCCCAAATAGATCGAACTTCAATAATATATGAATTGAAAAATAAAGGTCGGATACCAATCCAATGATAGTTTGAATTAAAATATAACCAAAGAGAATAGCAGTAGTATGTAAAAACCTTTTATTTTTGAGAAAAATATAAACTCCCTAATAGATCTATATCCTTCGAAAATATTTTTGAAGTAATTTTTCTAACATTTTTGTTGATGCTGCCAACCCCTATTTATAACTAGAAGAAGAGAGCACCGCCGCAAACATTCCAGAAGTAAAAACTACTAGATGCCTGATCTTGATAGCCCACAATTTGATCTTAGATCTTGATTAAATTGCAACAATCTTTGCTCATTAAGTCTCAACTACTTCATTAATGGCTTTTAGATATTTAGCGAAGATAGTTGTCAAAAAATAATTAGATTTTGGCACAACCTAGCAAAAATCTAATCGATCAACCATAAAGATTGATGATGTTGACTTGAAGATTCCACCTCAAAAGCAAGACACCCACTGTGTTCCCAATAAAATCTGCCCGAAGAGATCACCTCACAAAAGATACAAATTGCTCGAAGTGAATAGATGATGTGTCAAGGTAGCAGACAATCTTAGATTTGTGAGAATGGATTTGAAGAAAATCCATGCCAAGTTGACACGTGCCTCGACTTACACCCGGAAGGAAAATGATATGTAAATAAAGTCACACAACCACCATGTGGCACATTGCACGCCTTTATGCAAGAGTAGTCTTCGTCCTTTGGGCTCAGATTGATCTCGAAGCCAAAAAGAGTAAGAGCCAAAAACCAAAAAGAGATTAAAGGCAAAATTGCTTTACAATATGCTCGACATCGAAGAAGAGACAAATGACTTTCTTCAGTGATATACAAAGAGAAGGTTAATGGAGGTCTTCGAAATAGGGGCCGAAATTATCCTCCATGCTTTGCAAATGATTTTGGGTGATGAATACATGAATGAAATGAGGAGATACCATGTTAACACAGATATTGCCTCAATGTTTTTAGCAATGCTACAAATGTAGGGGAAGATGCCAATGTGGTGGAATATATCATGTCACATTTGATGTGGTCTCATTAGCATGGGGGTATGAAAGGTATTTGACGACATAAAATCTTGGGATGAAGATTGGTGCCAAATGGAAGAGTACGACTGCAGATTGGAGCAGTGTAGAAAACTCGATGGCTCAGTTTATGATATGGGGTGTGGGGATGGACATCACTCCGTGTCAGAACCATGCAAGAGTTGGAACAAACTTCCTCAAATAATGCATTAAAGGGGTTGTCGTAGGTGACAAAAAATGGCCTTTCACCTTGGTGGATAATGTTGGGAGGGAAGAGGCTGGCATGGAGGAAGATGACAAATTAGTATTAGAAATCTTTGGTATAGTATATGTAATAGATAAATAGCAATAAATGCAAGGCATAACTCTGTTACAGGCTTAGAATGCATGTCAAATTGTAAAGGGAAACTTGAGCCAATTTTGGTATGTTGGCTCCTTTTTGTAGAATGTAGATATTGTATAACAAGAATCTTTGCCCAAACACATGGGCATTTGATGTAATCTTTTTTTTAACAAATTAATAATTAATGCGATCCTGAAAAAGTCACATTTATCAATAAAAAAATAACATTCTTTATATCTCCAAAATTCAATTTATTTCACATTAAATAATATAAAATTTAACATTTAAAAAAAATTACTATTCAAAAATTTCTTATGTGAAAATGATATCACATTTATTTATTAATATGACATTCATTACTTAAAATAGATAATACACACAATAAACATATACATAATTTAAAAACATGTAAATTGATTCATGTACAACAATTCACTCACAAATATACCTTGATCAAGAACCATCATTCATCCCTAAAACTTCTTGATTTCTTTATTAGATATATGCTCTATAACCTTTTAAACACACTTTCTAAATATTCATTATCCTCATTCCTCTTCTCCCTTCAATTCCCCCTAATCTTCTCTAACATTCCATTGAATTTCCTATTAACATATTCCTCACACCTCCAAAAATTATAAGTGCTAGAATTATAATCCAAGGGAAGATTACTATGGTCTACTTGTTTCTATCAAATAACAGAACAAACAATAAAAGCACGTATATCGTTAATACTCCGCGAACAGAATAATTGGTGAATATTTGATGCTGCTATCATTACCATTATCTGCTCTTGCTCGTCTCAAATAAATACACGAGATAAAACCCCAATAAACCTCAAGCCCCGGTACCAAAACAAAAACAATTAAAATCTTCAGGAAAAAAAATCGATGGCGATCTGTTCAGCGCCGTCGTTGTCCATTTTCAACTACAATTCATCGACATCCATGGCGGTCGGAGTAATTTCCACCGGAAACCGCGGCAGCTCAGGCATTCTTAAATTACAGTTAGGGTTTTCAGCTTCTTCACATAATTTTTACAATGGAGGAAGAGGGCAAGGTTTTGTAAACTGTAATAATAATAATTACAGGCGGCATTTCAGAAAGATACACAGGACAATTTGTATGGCAGCTGATTACTATTCCACTCTGGGCGTTTCGAGGTCGGCCAGTGTTAAGGATATCAAATCTGCGTATAGAAAACTCGCTCGTCAGGTACAATTTTTTTTAATTTTTTGTATTTATGATTTTTATTTTTAATTTGAATTTTTTAGGATGGGGAATGAATTTATATTATTTCTTGAGCAGCGAGACGTGGAATTTTACATAATTAGAAAGTGATGGATTGTGATTATCCTACATTGTTAATAAGATAGCATAGAGTTGCTTGCATTAAAATATCTTAGAGGTGCTTGCACTGACATGATACGAAGGTGTTTGCACTAACATTAATCAGAGGTGTTTTTGTGCCCTGCGGGCGGGCCTCTTTGCTTTATGATTATTGTTTCCTTGTATCTTCCGTTTCTTGAGGTGCTTACATTGATATTACTAAAAGGTTTATACCAATAAGGCTTAAGATGCTTGTGTGTCTGTAGGTCTCTTTGTCTTTGTGACTTATTTTTCTTGAACTAATGTCGATTTGAGGTGTTCATACCAATGTTGGCTAAAGATGATTACACCAACTTTGGTTTGAAGATCTTATACTGAAATTACTTAGAGGTGCTTGTACCGACATTGCTTATAGTGCTTGTGAGTTTTATTGGTCTTCTTGCCTTGTGATTACCATTGTTGTATTAGTATCAGTTAGAGGCTATATTCCACAGTGTTTTAGGGGCGGGGATGGCAGGGAATGCATTTCTGGGATGGCTGTCTATATATATGTGTGTGTACATACTACTATCCTCTTGTTGTATATACACACATATATGTTACATCCTTAATATTAGAGTATATAGGGTTATGAATAGTCGGCTTGTGGTGGTCGTAACTCTTAATTAAGTCATCTTATCGTTATTATATTGTTATTTAGTTAATTAGGTCAGCCTAAGGCTATATAGGGTTATCTAAGTTGACCTAAGTGATATCTTAGGCATAAATAGGGTATGTATAGGAGGTAGCGAGTCTTATTTGTTAATTAGATTGTGATAGTGTTCTTATTGGAGATATTTGGAGGTTTGCTCCCTCAAAGTGGCTTGTTATTCTCAATTATTATCAAATATTTGCAACATATTTCCTATCATATTCTTCTATTATGCAAGTTATATCATTCCAAGTGGTATCAGAGCATTATCTTGGCATTGTGAAGGCAGGGCGTTTTCTCAATTTTGGAAGTTATTTTAAGAAGAGCATATCTCTTAGATTTTGGCCTTTTTTTTTTTGATTTTTAAAGGGTTTTTGAAGAACATATTTGACGCAAAAGAAACATCAACTCCAAAATAATACCAACAATTCCCCTATTTGCAGCTAGGCGACAATTCAGTTCGACAATTTCATTTGTCGATTGAATTCAAATTCAATTTTTAATTGCAATTACATTAACACAAAATTCCATGGACAAGCACCTCAAATTATATACAAATTTTAAATAACTCAATAAATTGATCTCAGTTTACATATTACATTGGCAAATTTCACAACTTCTTTACTCCCTTGTAAATGTCTTCTCCATCAATCTGCCTGTATGAATTAATTCATCTTGTAGTTATCCCTGTTTCTCCATACATCTGCTCAACCCCTCCTCAGTTTTGAATTTTGCTCTTTTAACATTAACTTCTTATCCTACACTCCTATCATCCAACGTAGTTCTACAACATGACACTCCTTGCATAGGTGCATGATCTGCCATGAGTTCGATCTGCGTTTAGATTTTCATTTGTTCGATGCTCCCTTCTGCATGACCTTTTTATTCCTCCATTATTTATTTATTTATTTTTTTAAAAGAGAGGGGTAAAAACTTTATTGAAACTCAGAAAAGAAGATTACAGGCAAATCTTAGAACAAAAGCTCCAAGAGAAAAGCACAAGAACAACAGAAGGAAAAGAGCACCAGTCAACCAACTCCACAACCATCCATATCCTTGGTCAAGATCCTCCTCAAATCCAAACAATAAGCCCGGGGAAGATGTCTCCATTCCTCAACCCTCCAAACATCAACATGATCTGAAGCCCACTTCGCCGAACAATCAACAGCCCTATTCCACTCACGTGGAATGTGGACAAAGGACACAATCTCCATCCTAGAACTAATTTGCAAAATCTGTTGAACAACCAGAGCTAGCTGCCAATTAACATCCTTCACCTTACGTTCAATCAACAAATTCACAATAACCTGAGAGTCAGATTCACAAATAACCTTATGCCAACCTAGAGCATAAGCACGCTCCAGAGCATAGACAATCTCTAATCCCTCCATAAAATTATTAGCCTGCCAACCTTTATAAATAGAAAAGAACACAACTTCACCTAAATAGTCTCTACCCACGCCGCCAATCCCAGCTGGTCCAGGATTACCTCGGGAAGAGCCATCTGTGTTAATCTTTAAGATATCCTCAGGAGGAGGCATCCATCTACCCATCCTTTGAACTTTCTTTTTTGCATGTCTACCCCTTCTGACACAAGCAGAGGCAGGAGACAAACCTTGAAAACCCATTCTGTCAGTAATTTTAGCATCTCCTCTATCAAGCGGGAACATCACCTCACATTTAGCTTCCACAGTCTCCTGGATCATTCCCAAAATTCTATGCCAAACTTGTTGGATTCCTAACCTTTCCCCTCGGAAAATCCTACGATTTCGCTCTAACCAAATTTGCCAGAGAATAAAGGTAGGTCCAATGCACCAAACAATTTGAAGAAAAGGAGTCAAAGTAGGGGGCTTACCCAAACTTCTCCAGAATTCCACCAGGGATGAAGCATGAACACAAGGGTGTTTCCAAACACCCCACCAAAGGTGCCAGAGCTGCAAGGAGAAAGTACATCTGAAGAACAAATGTGAAGAGTCCTCCTCACCAGCACCACACAAAACACATAAGGAAGGTCCATGAAATCCATGCTTCTGAATATTGTCCCAAGTCAAACACCTATTCTAGGCCAAAGTCCACACAAAGCAGTTACATTTTGGCCAAGAGAACTTATTCCACACATACTTCCACCAATGGACCTCTTCTCCATTCAACCTGCGGGCCATCAATTCCTGATATCCACTAGCCACAGAAAAAATTCCTTTAGGATTTGGGCGCCAAGCAAGAACATCCTTGTCCTTGAGGGAACTACAGTGTCTAATTGATAAAATACTATGAAGCTCTACACAATCTTCCTCCAAACTTGCCACCGGCCACTCACGCGGGGACTTCCAGCTAGCAATCTCTAGTTGACCACAAGGGTGAAAAGATTTAAAATCACTCACCCTTGACTAGCCAGCCTCAAGGAAGCGCTGGCAGAGAGCCAATGAATTAGGAAACTGAGAGATAATGGGAGGGAAACCATCCCAAGAGTCTGACCAAAAGAGAGCATCTGTTCCCTTCTTACATATCCAAAATATTCCCTCCTTAATCAAAGTAGCCCCTTTCTTGAGAGTCCCCCTAATCATTGATCCACTTCCCACCAGAGGATAACGAGGAACCTACTCCTTTGGGATCCCAGGAAGATACTTATGAAGTAGAATTCTAGCCCATAGCTGATCTTGCTCCACACACCATCTCCAATAAAGTTTTGCAGCAAATGTCATCCCAGATAAATTCGATTGCCTCAAATCCAGACCACCCAATTGTTTTGGAGAGCACACAATATCCCATCTGACCAGGCTCCATTTAGAAGAAGACAAGTTTTCGGCCCATAAAAATTGCCTTGCCAAGGAATCCAATTCCTTAACAAAGCCCATCGGAGCCACCTGAAGCATACATCTATACAAGGGAAGAGCCTGAACCACAGATTTAAGCAACTGAACACGCCCAGCAAAGGAAAGCCATCTATGAGTCCAGTGATTAACCTTCGCTCGAAATTTGTCTAGAATATACTGCCAAGAATCTCTGGGGAGCTTATCAGAAGAGATTGGAATACCCAGATAAGTCAAAGGAAGAGAGCCTATCTAAAACCTCATAATAAGAGCAATTCTCTGTTGAATAGGTCCAGGTGTATTAAAAAAGAAGATGGAGGACTTATCTTCATTAATTAATTGACCGAAAGTAGTGAGATAAATATCCAAAGCCTTACGCAGATTAGTAGCCTCCCTGATTGTAGCCATACCCATCAGGGCAATATCATCCACAAATTGTAGGTGTGACTGAGGAGGCAGCTCATTGCCCCACCTCCACCCCTGGATAACCCCTGACTCAACATTACTTTTCAACAATCTCCCCAGCCCTTCAACAATAAGAAGAAAGAGATAAGGGGAAAGAGGGTCCCCTTGCCGAAGACTACGAGATGCTCCAAAAAGCTCTGTGTGCTCCCCATTGATTAAAACAGAGAAGGAGGTAGAAGTTACACAACACATGACCCATTGAATCCAGTTCTCAACAAATCCAAAGGCCCCAAGAATATTCCAAAGAAAGGACCACCGAACTCTATCATAAGCCTTAGCCATATGAAGCTTGATAAACATTGCCTTAGCTTTTGACATAGCCATAGAGTGGATAGTCTCCGTAGCAATAACAATTCCATCCAGAATTTGCCGGTCAGCCACAAAGCCACCCTGCTCCTCAGAGATAAGCCATTTAAGCCATTTCTTCAACCTTTCAGCAATCACCTTAGAGATAATCTTATAAATCACGTTACAAAGGGCAATGGGACGAAATTGGCTTAACTGATCTGCCCTGTCACATTTTGGGATGAGGGCAAGAAAAGTGGAGTTCAATGCACGAAGCATCTGTTTATTCCTCTGAGATTCCTGGACTACCTCTAATAAATCAGCCTTAATAATATCCCAAAATTCTTGAAAGAATTCAATTGGAAACTCGTCAGGACCCGGAGCTTTCCCTTTCATCATATGGAAAACAATCTCCTCCAACTCCTCCAGAGAAATATAACGCATAAGATTATCATTCATTTCTCTAGTAACAAGTTGGGGGATGCAAGAAAGAACCTGAACTTCCTCAGCAGAACCCTCCTGAGTGTCCTCCCTAAAAAGAGAAGTAAAATACTGCATTGCCTCTCTAGATATCTCCTGTAAGGAGGAAAGCTGTTCTCCCCTATCATTCACAAGCACTGGAATAGAATTACCATGCCTCCTTGCCTTCACCGAATTGAAGAAGAAGGCGGTATTTTTATCCCCCTCTTGAAGCCACTCCACGCGAGCTTTCTGTTTCCAGTAAATTTCCTCACGCATTTCACATTCTTCTAGGATTTTTAAAGCCATAGCCTCTTCCTGAAGCAAGGCTTCTGACAAACCATTCTCCCTGATTTCCCTGGTTATATTATCTAACTTAGATTGAGCAATAGCTTTGTTATGAAAAATGTTCCCAAAACATTGGCGATTCCAATACTTAAGCTGGTAATTTAACATATTGCAATAGCTTGGCAAAAGTATACATAGCTGTGCCATAGGCGGGTCTACCAATCCTCCACCAGTGAGCAACATAGTCCTGTAAAGAGGGATCACGCAACCACATAAGTTGGAACTTGAAAGGAGATCGGGCCACCCGAGCAGAAGACACCACTAACTTAATAGGCCAGTGATCCAAACCCCGCCAATCCAGAATCTCCAAATAAGTAGACCAACCACCACCAACCCAAAAACAAGAAACTAGAAAGCGATCAAGTCTTTCCGCAATGCACTTCTCCCCAATTCTCCGGTTGTTCCAGGTAAATTGTCCATTTCTAGGCTTGATATCCACCAGGTTCAAAGCCGATATGTTATCACGAAGCAAGAAAGCAGAAGGTTCCAATCTTGCTATACCACCCTGTTTCTCAGCCAACTAAGTAATGGCATTGAAATCTCCAGCCATAGTCCAAGGATGATAAGGAACCATACTTCGGATAAACCTTAAATGAGACCATAAATATTGCTTACCCAAAAGGTCAGTAGGAGCATAAATGTGTGAGAGGAGGATAGTTTCCCCAGTCTCAATGCTTGTAGTGATCAAAGACATGGAGGATTTAGAAGACATCCACTAGAGAGGGCGAATCCTCAAAGGATTCCAGAGGCAAGCCACACCCCCAACAGTACCATGAGCACCAATACACTGGCAATCACCTCTACTCCACAACTTAGATGATAAACCAGTCATGCTTTCAACAAATAACTTTGTCTCCTGTAAAAAAAGAAAGTCAGGAGAGTGAATTCGCACCGAGTCTCGAACAACTTTTTGTCTTGGGCCACTGTTCAAGCCCCGTACATTCCAAGAGAGAACGATCATTTTGGAGGATTAGAAAAATGGGAGTCAAGAGTTTTGACAGAACCTGACTTCACTAAAGTCTCCCCCATCAGCTTGATTTTCTCAAAATCTTTCTTTCTTCTAGACTTGGAAGGCTTCTCAATAGTCCCTTTCTTCAAGTCTTTCTGAAGAATACCCAATGCAGGAGAAGCCTTGCTTCCTTTTGTTGTATTAGGAACTATTTTCGAAGGAGGACTAGTTGTTTCTCCCACCATCAATGGCGCAATAACCATAGACTCAGGTTCCCTAGATGTCCCCAAACTCTGATCTGTGTCCATTTGCAAGGCCCCCTCTATCTGTGGAATCTGAATGTCCTTTGTGACAATATCTTCCTAAACCTCTTCCATAACACTTTGGTCCATTCCCAACATACCAGGGTTCACCTCCTGCAGATTGAGATCATCTAAAACCTCAAACCGGTTAAAGGTATCTCCTTCCTGTCTTTCCTTAAATGTTCTCTTCTGACCTCAATTCTTATTGCGAACTTTAGTTGGAATAAAACCCTCACCACCTGCAACCTCACTAGACATAGGCGCTTTTCCTTTGTGACCCCTCAGAGGGTTACGAGGGGGTTGAGATGATTGAGTCTCTGGTGGCTTAGATCTTGGGCATCTTCTCTGAAGATGGCCATATTCATGGCAAAAACGACAACGAAATGGCAGTGTTTCATAGTCTAACTGTTGAACCCAAGAATATGAACCCGCCCGAATTTCTAAGGAATCAGGAAGAGGATTACTTATATCTAATTCAACACAAATGCAAGCAAAAGTCATTACCTTTCTTTCCCTCGTTTGTTGAGAGGCGCCCACAGGTTTACCCAATAGCGCAGCCACATTGTGCAAGATATCATTATGCCAACACTCAACAGGAAATCTGGGGAGATGCACCCAAACAGGAACACGATTCGGTAGTTCCTCTGAAGGATTGAAACCCGCATGCCAAGGTTTCATAAAAAGACCAACCTGATTGTGGAAGTAAGGTCCACCCTCAAAAACTTTGTTCCGATCTGCCATGCAATTGAAAACCACCATGAAGTAGTTGTTTGCCAACAACATAATGTCCATTTCCCCCTCAGGAGACCAAGTCCGTTGCGACCACGACTCCAAAAATTGAAGTGAAACCCTCATTCCCATGAATTTGCAAAGCAAGGCATGCTTCGAAAAATATTCAATGTCCTTAGCAATGGATTCTGGTTGAATCACCAAAACAGGTCTCTCCTTAGAGCGTTCTAGGCAACCGTTCACCTTCGGAATTCGAGATCCTCCTGTAGGCACAAAACCTCCATCTCCAACATCATTTGCAAATAAACTATTATCAAACATTCTTGTCTTTTGGTTTGGGGAAGAAACCCCAATAGCAGCACGAAAGTTCAAAGGGGATTTTTCCCCAGAAGTCTCGCCTGGAGCCATAACCATAGGCGAAAGCACACTCTGTAGAAACCAAAGAAGAAGAAAACCAACAAAAGAAAAGTTGAAACTACAAACACTAAGAGATAGAAAGCCGGCCCCAACCTCGTCTGGCAGCCACAAACCACAACTCGAACACCTGACAAAGCCCAACCCCACACCCCGCTTGAAAACAGGAAGCAAATAAGCCCAAGATCGGGCGCATGCAAGAATGAAAGGCCCCTCATGCAGGCTGCAGCCTGCACAGACCAACACTCTCCATCGCCCTCTCCCCTCCATTGTTTTACTTGTGTAATTTTTTTAATTTGCAGCCCCAACCCCTTCTTCAGATTGCCCCCTTTACTCCCATGCATCCCCTCTTCTTTCCTATATCAACTTCTAAAATTTCAAATTCAATTCCTGAATACTTGCGCAGCCTATTGCCTTTTCATTCTGCAATCTTTATTCATGTTAAAAACTCTATATACTTCTTCCTATCTGGCGCATCCCATCTACTACGCCTTCTTATTTTCTCTTCCTCATATTTCTTGCTTAGATTATTTCCATCTTTTCATGAGGCGCCCTTCTTTCAGTTTGACTTCCCCACTTTATATGGTGCAGCCTGATTTAGTGTCTGTTTTTTTTTTCAAATTATTCTTGGTGCCCCCATCCTTCTCATCTTTCTTGCGTTGCCTTTTTACACTCATGCAACCTCCTCTAATTTCACCTACTTGGCCCCCTCTTTCACTTTGTCTGCTTGTCTTTTCATATGCCATGACCCCCTCATATCCTCTATCTTTTGAATTTAAAAAAATAAAAATTCTCGTCATCTACTAAGACCGCAACCCTTCCTATTCACAGCTTGTGCATTCCTCATCCATCTGCTGGCATAAAATCCTCCATTTTCCTTTTATTGTTATTGACCAACAATATCGTGTGTTTAACATAGTTGAATTTCCAACCAAGCTGGAGGAAGAATTTACATAGATAAAATAAGGAGTAATTATTCAACTCATTGTCTTGATTGATCATTCAAAACCAAATGAATTTTATAGCACCAAAATTGTAGACGTAAATTGGAATATGACATTTTGTCAACTAATGACAATAATGTCACCCAATCGCCTCCAAAATCGACCATCAAAGCCAAATTAAATTGAACTCTTGGAATCAATCACAAAACTCCAAAAATGCAATATGTAACTGAAATTAGACCAAACGGAAGAAACCAATCCAAGATGTTTTTGGGATGATGCGAATCATTGATATTCTCGGGTTGCTCCTGCATCAGACATGTCGGGTAGGAAATTTGTGAGCATAGGCTCACAAAGGTGGAGTTGAGTAGTCAAACTACTCTTCTAGGTTGCAACCTGTTGTGACCCTTTTCACACATCGCGCCATTCAAAATGGGGACCCCCTAATTTTTGCTTCGTTTTGAACTTTTGGCTTGATTTTAGTTTTCCTGTTGTCTCTCTCTCTCTCTCTTTCTGTCCCTTTTCTGCTGTCTGTCTTTCGGGGTGTGCCCGTTTGATGTGAGATTTTGGCCAAGTCGGTAAAATTAGGGTTTTCAACTTTCCAACCAGTTTGTGGTCAAGCGAGGTGAATAAATTGAAAATTGAGACTAACATTGTTGTCAGTATGCTTCCAGCAAGTCTCTATTGAAATTTCATCAGATTCCGACAACTTACTATTTTTAGTAAGTGCGTAATTCAGCGCGTTCCTTCGGCACTTTTGGAGTTTTAACAGTCACGCTACATTCAGAGCATATCAGGCTGCTCACTGGCAAAATTTGAGTTGAAACAGACAACTTGTTATTTTTAGCAGTATAGCTTCCAGAGCAGATTTCAGGGTTTATATGCAGAGCTTTTCAATGCATGTCTGAAGATTCCTTCTGGGTTTTCTGAGACCTTCGCAACGATATAACATGCAAAGTGAGATAACGATTTTCAGAGTTCAGCCTTCAGAGGCTATTTTTAGGGTTTGCATGTCAGGGTTTTCTTTGCATGTCAGGTGATTCTTTGTGGGTTTTTTGAGACCTACGCAGTCGTGTGACATGCAAAGCAGGATAATCATTTATTCAGGAACTTACTATTTTTAGCAGGTGCACTCTGGCAGCCGCCTTCCAGCACTTCAAAATCACAAACTGATCGCAATGCAACAAAAATGGAGTCAAACGGAAGTCGTTTGATAGGCATGCAAGTCAAATTAGGGTTTCCAGCTTCGGGACCCAAAAAGTGGGGTAAAAGGTCAGAATTTTCAAAAACCAGTGTATCCCACTGCGATTAGAATCTTTCAAGCTATCCGCCGGTAAAATTTGAAGACAAATGGAGCACTTACTATTTATAGTAAGGCATTCCAGAAACTGGCTAAAAATAGTAAATCAGTAGCAAGCGCCAGTGTGAACGGGCAAGTTTACCGATGAGGAACACACCATTCAAATTTCAAGTCAAACGGAGTTGTGGAAATCATGAAACTGAGCAATTACTATAAATAGCAAACCACCTCCAGAAACATGCTATAAATAGCAGGTCAGTGCAAGGCATCAGCAGGTACAGGTCAAGCAGGTGATGAAGACCCTATGGCGCGAATTTCAGATAAAACGGAGTTGCAGAGGATGGAAAATCGGACACTTACTATTTTTAGCAAGTTGGTACAGAGGAATTAGGGTTTCCTAAATTCAAGGGTAAAACACGACAATCATACAGAAGCAGCGTCCAGTCACGATCACCACATTTCTGGCATTCAACATGTGAAATTTGAAGGCATTCTGAGCAATTGCTATTTTTAGTAAGTTGCTAAAATAGCAGGTACAGATAGATATCAGGCATCAGTAGCACAAACACATCCCGAGGTTCAAAACAAAGCAAAATCCAGCCTTTTTGGAGCTTGAAATTAGCTTGAAGTGCAAAGTTGACAAACTTTCTAAAAATAGCAAATTAGGGTTAGCATGATCGAGTCACCCTAAATCAGGCAAAGAGCATAAAATTCATTGAAATTGATAAATTTTCAAGTCCAGCCAGTGAAGAACGCCTTTAAAAGATGAAGGTTGGTGGAAATTCTCTAAGCACTTGAAATTTGAAGTTCACAGGCCAAATGCACTTTGAGATGCTGAAGATGAGGCAAGAAATTTAGTGAAGGCATTGAAAATGGAAGCTCACAGGAGGATATGCGCCCAAAATTGAGGAGGGGTCTTGAAAAATTTCTAGGAATCACAAATTGAAGCCTCAGGGGTAGAAATGCGCCCAAGGTCAGAGAAAGAAGATGAAAATTTTCTAAGTATCAAAAATTGGAATTAGGGGGTCCTAAATGCGCCCTAGCTTGAGAGGTGGAGTGAAAATATTCTAAGTCTTACAAATTTGAAACTCCACCCTCCCTATGCGCCCCTTCCTGAGAGGAAGCTTGAAAAAAAAAGTTTAAGTATGGAAAACTTTGAGTAGCTCCCCCTAAAAGCGCCTTCACTTGGAGTTTGAATTGGAAATTCTTCTAAGTGATTGAAATTTGAAGCTCACCTATGAAAATGCGCCCTTGGGGTGAGAGGTGATTGGAATTTTTTTCTAAGTGATTGAAAGTGGAAGTTGCACCTTCAAAATGCGCCTTGAGAAGATAAGGGAGTCTAAAATATACTAAGTGTTGAAAATTTGAAGAAGGCCCTACTAATTGCGCCTAGACTTGCATGGGAGGCTTTGAAAAATGTCTAAGTCATCAAAACTTGAAGCTGCACCTCTTGAATGCGCCCTTGCATGTTGAAGAGACTAAAAATTTTCCAAGTCTTGAAAGTTGAAGTAGAAGTCTCCAAATGCGCCCTTGACTTGAGAAGACGGTGATTAAAAGTTTAAGTATTGCAAATTTGGAGTAGACCCTTCTAAATGTGCCTTAGCTGGAGGAGAGGGCCTAGAAATGTTCTAAGGCATGAAATTTGAAGTCCCAAGGACAAAATGCACCCAAGCTTGAAGAGGTTCCAAGAAATCTTCTAAGTATCCAAAATTGGAGGCTCACACTTCTAAATGCGCCCTTGAGGGAGAATGGAAGATGAGAAGCTTGGAAAGTTTTCTAAGTATATAAAAATTGAAGTAGAGAGGGTCAAATGTGCCCTAGCCTTGAACTGGAGGGTAAATTATTCTAAGTATTGAAAATTTGAGGCTTAGCTAGTCATATGCGCTTTGACTTGTGAAAGGGGTTGCAAGATGTTCTAAGTATTGGAAAATCGAAACTCGAAGACCACCCATTGAAATGCGCCCAAGGCATTGAAGAAGAAAATTTTTCTAAGTGAGTCGAAACAATAAAAAAATTTCTCACCACAGGAAGATGATTTGAAGATCAAATAAAATTTTTCTAAGGCAATCTAAATTTTTTTTCTAAGTATTATCAAATTACCACCTCCCTAGAGGAAAATCACGCCTGGACTTGGAAGTATGGAATTTGGATGAAATTGCCAGAGATGAAGCCAGCTGCACAGGGTCAATAAAATTTTCCAAGTCAGAGCAAAGAAATACTTCAGGATCGAAGAACAAGAATAAATTTGATGAAAGAATATTTTCTAAGGTTCAAAATTCAAGAAAATTAAATGAACCTGTTTGTTGGGTACCCATGGATTCGACGCGTTCTGAAGAAAATTTTCTTCTGGGTATTGGACGTCTGCGATGAGGAATGGATTTTAAAGTCTTCCACACTTCGCTGAAGCCTTCAGGTTGGTGATTTTTGGATGGGCACAGGATTGATGAATTTTCCTAAGGGAAAATTTAAATTTTTTTTCTAAGGCAAGGGATAAAATGTGTTAAAAATGCCTTGGTGGATGAATTTGAAAATGATTGCCTAGATGATTTTTTACCAAGTTCCTGATGAAAACATTTTGCTTGAGCCAGAGTTGGATGAAATGTCAGCCGGAAAAGTGAAGAAGATGCAGTTGAAGCTAACACTTTTAAAAGATCATACGCCCTTGAGGAAGATGAAATTTGCCTAAGGCATGAAGAATTTGAATGCAAGTTGGCTAGTGAAGACGATGAACCCTTGGAAGTTAAAGTGTGAAAATCAGGCAAGTAAGTTAAGTTTATATTATGAAGTGTTCTAATAACCTTCTCCTTGCTTATTTTGCAGGAGGAACGTCGAGACCAAGTGGTGATGACTTAAAGTGATGAAGAAAGTAATCCAAGATGACATTTCAACCTTGAAGGAAGAAAAGTTGCAAGAGAATGGCTAAGTGTTGAGATTTAGTGACAGAGAAGAAATGTTTTCAAAACTCAAGATGGAGAAAAGATGAAGACCCAAGTGTTGAAAATCATCATCAGGCAGAAGAATGAAGTTGCCGCCTTGAAGTTAGTTGAGTCTATTTGATCAAGTCTGCAGTCAAGAAAAAGAATAGTGTGAACGCGTTTCAAAGAGGGAATCTTCTAGAAGGATGGTGGACATTAATGGCTCATTTATTACCCCACTCTCCTTAGTGGCGGTTTTTAGGGCGAATCTTGTTTAGGGTTGAGGTGGCACAATCTGGGCCATCCAGCTGATTGTAATCTGAGCCGTCCATTGGACTTGGCCAACTATAAAAGGGGGAGTCCCTCTCATTTGTAATTTTAGAAATTAGTTAGACAGTAGAAGTTAGACAGTAGACATAGAGTAGAGGGACAATTTGGAAGTAGCTTAGTATAGATTGATAGTGTAGTTGAAGAAGAAGGAAAATTTTCCTTTGAAAACTTTTGCAAGAGATTGTTGTGTAAAACTTTCATAATAAAAGATCTTTTCATTGATGGTGAAATTCGTCTTTGTTATGGATAGCTAGCGAGGTTTCTTCATCCCTTCTACTTCAAGTAGTGTAGAGTAGCGTAATTTCATTTTTATGCAAGTAGATGTTAGTTGTGGAATGTGGTCTTCTATTTGAGCAAACTTCGTCTATCCATACCACTAGTGTGTTCGCTGATGGTGAATGCACCTTGTGTGGTCAACTGGAATATCATGTACTTAACTTCGATCATGATTAGTATGTTTATATACATCGTTGTGATGGTACTTTCATGCTAAGTTGTGATCTGAACACCTTGAGCTACTCCTCTGAAGATTGCACCGGTTCTGTGGAGGCTGTCCGAAGCGAGGCAAAGCAGAGCCTGGTTGAAGCTTGTGAGAATTGATCACCATGTCCCACGCCTTAGAATAGATTTAGAGCCTTCTTAACCTTGCACCATTTCAATTCAGTACTTTCTGGTTAGAATAGGAAACTTGTGCTTCATTGATAAATCTGTTGAATTGTGGAAACCCCTTCCTCTGTTGTTGAACAATTCCGTAAGTCCCCTTGAAATACCAGCAAATCACATCGAGCCAACTGAGCCTATTCGCACTGAAAGAACCTTGGAGTTGAACGCACGAACTCTCTCGCAATCTTAGCATGCGGAATACTTTGATCAAGAGAGAATAGGGTAGCCGTTGGCGACTTTATTCTGCGTTGGTGCGGTCACGAAAAACACATCAACACAACCAACCTGCAGTGAACTCCACCGCTGTGAAATGTGCACAGGGTTATTTATTCTTCCTCTTTTTCTAGCTCCTCGTTGGTACAAGCGTCATCCTCCTCCCACAACTCCATTCACCACTCTTTTCTCCTTTCGTGGATTCACATCCACTATGTATTGCCCTCCTCCGCCAAAGGCTCTCTCTTTTCTCCTTTGTGGGATCCAACCCACCGCAGATTGACCACCTCCACCAAAATCCTGCAGCATCCTTTACAATTTCTATGCACAACCTCGTAGCATCTAAACACCAATCTATAATCACATGATCTCTCTTTCGATCTGCTTGCACTAATTCCTTATTTACCTCAACAATATGAAATTTCAACTCAACTTCTTCATCACACAATGTAGAAAAATCAAGATTTACCTCTTCATCAATTTGATGCTTCATGTCCATCAACATGTTCTCATTATACTTTGTCTTTGCTGCTGCAACTTCTACTTCATTATCATCAGCTGCAACATCTTCATCCTCTGCTGCTATCTTCTCTTCGTTGTTAGCTTCTTCATTTTCCTTCATCGTCTTATCTTCTTTGCATACATTTATAGGGGCTGTTTTCACATCTTTCTTCTTCCACCTTAGGCTGCAACACTCATTTCTTCTGCTTTTCTTTTTGCTGTCCTCATTCTTCTCCTCGCTTCTCTTTACTAGTCTTCTCTCATCTTTTTCCATATTCTTCTCCAATACCTCTATCCTAGCTTGGATCTTCCCCACTTCTTCACAGACTATCTTTTCCATCTCTTCAAACCTTTCATTTTCCACTTCTTCCCAATATCACTCTCAAAACAGAATTCTCACGAGTCTCCTCATGACCCTTCCCATCTTCGTTTGTTGCAATCTTCCACAACTCACATGCTCTGCAATCTGCAAAGAAAAAATTCCTTTGCGGCTTCCAACTCTTGATTTCTCAGGGCTTCCCTACCTGCAACAATCCTCACGAGCTCTCCTCTATCGCCTTCCTCTACCCGCAGGTCTTGGCATAGGTTGCTTCACGTTTGACGCTCTACCTATGCGCTTAGAACCTCTAGCTTTGATACCATTTCCCGCAAACGAAACATCAACTCCCAAAATAATACCAACAATTCCCCTATTCACAGCTAGGTGACAATTCAACTCGACAATTTCATTTGTCGATTGAATTCAAATTCAATTTGCAATTGCAATTACATTAACACAAAATTCCATAGACAAGCACCTCAAATTATATACAAATTTTAAATAATTCAATAAATTGATCTCAATTTACATATTACATTGGCAAATTTTACAACTTCTTTACTCCCTTGTAAATGTCTTCTTCATCGATCTGCCTGTATAAATTAATTCATCTTGCAGCTATCCCTCTTTCTCCATACATCTACTTGACCCCTCCTCAGTTCTGAATTCTGCTCTTTTAACATTAACTTCTTATCCTACACTCCTATCATCCAACACAGTCCTGCAACATTACACTCCTTCCTGCAGAGGTGTGTGGTCTGCCATGAGTACAATCTACGTTTAGATTTTCATTTGACTGATGCTCTTTTCTAAATGACCTCTTTATTCCTCCCTTCATTGTTTTATTTGTGTAATTTTTTTTGTAGCCCCGTCCCTTCTTTAGATCGCCCCCTTTACTCCCATGCATCCCCTCTTCTTTTCTATATCAACTTTTGAAATTTCAAATTCAATTTCTGAATACCCGCACAGCCTATTGCCTTTGCATTTTGCAATCTTTATTCATGTTAAATTCTATATACTTCTTCTTATCTGGTGCGTCCCATCTGCTACGCCTTCTTTTTTTCTCTTCCTCATATTTCTTGCTTAGATTATTTCCATCTTTTCATGAGGCACCCTTCTTTCAGTTTGACTTCCCCACTTTATATGGCGTAGCCTGATTTAGTGTCTTATATTTTTTGTCAAATTATGCCTGGCGCCTCCATCCTTCTCATCTTTTTTGCGTTGCCTTTTTACCCTCATGCAACCTCCTCCAATTTCACTTACTTGGCCCCCTCTTTCACTCTGTCTGCTTGTCTTTTTATATGCCACGACCCACTCATATCCTCTGTCTTTTGAATTTTTTTTTTTAAAAATTCTCTTCATCTACTAGGACTGCAACCCTTACTATTCAGAGCCTGTGCATTCCTCATCCATCTGCTGGCATAAAATTCTTCACTTGCCTTTTATTGTTATTGATCAACAATGACTTGGGTTTAACATAGTTGAATTTCCAACCAAGCTAGAGGAAGAATTTACATAGATAAAATAAGGAGTAATTATTCAACTCATTGTATTAATTGATCATCCGAAACCAAATGAATTTTATTGCACCAAAATTGAAGACATAAATGTAAGGAAGCTAAGGTACTGGAATAACTTCCTACACTAATCTTGAGAGGAGAATAATGCAAAACTTTTATAAATCTTTAGCAGTTACAGAAACTTAAACAAAAATAAACATAAGTTTTATGCATACCACAACGCAGTGACTTACGTGGGGAAAACCCTTTCGGGAGAAAAACCCCACACTCCAAAAGCTGCCCAATATATCATTCAGAAATCACAAAGATTACAATATACTTGTAGAGCAAGCTGTTAGAATTTATGATTCAATCCACAGCTTCTATGAAACACCTGCATGTAATTACCTATCACAATAGAGAAGATCAAAAGTGAGATTGTGCTCAATAACCTAAGAATTGTATTGATGCAAATAACTTGGATAAAATATTACAAATGAATGTGCAAGCTTTATAAAAGCATTGCACAAGCAAACCCTACATGTGGATTTGACAAGATAGAGACAAGTGTTGTAATCTCATGCAATAAGACAACTTGTCCTAACTTTACTCCAAAGAATCAAACTAAAGATTAAAATGCAACTCCTAAATTTAGCTTAAGTGAATTAAAGTAAAAAATCCTCTAATAATTAATTGATGATTAATTAATTATCAGATAATGACTTATTTACTCTAACGTCCCCCCTTAAGATCAACTTAGGGAGAAACTAAACAACTGATAAAGGAATCTAAATGAATGCAAAAATGGGTCTCGGCTACAAGGCTTGATGAGGTACCCATGTACATATGCAATGAATGGGGTAGAGGAGAAAATCTAGTGGGACGAAACCCCCTACAATGTAATAACTTGCTGCAAAGAAGCACTAGAAAAACATTGTGGAGTAACATTGGAATCCTGATTCTGACAATCAAGGAAAGATAATTCTGTTTACTACTGAAACCATATGAGTGTCATTGATTGATCCAAGGTGGAATCATGATAAAGCAACAGTAGACCTGATGCCACAGAACACTGAAAAAGTCACAAATTGACACAACCGTAGAATCTATGAAGCAACAATAGATGACTAAATGATGTATAACTGAAATGAAGTGCAAAGATCCAAATTGTACCCTCCCAACTGTTAAAATGTCCAAGTAATCTCCAGAACACCCATAAGGCCAAATCTGAAATAATGATCAACCTGGGACAGATACAGAAAAAAGTGCATGGATGGCAATGTAGAGCTCCTCAATACCTTTCCAATGTCGCAAGAATCATTCAAATCGGAGATTGTGGCAAAAAGTTATGAGCTTGGGAGCGATAAATGGAGATCTGACTTCAAACAGCAATAAATGCAACTAAACTGCAAAATTTGATTAAAAAACCAACACCATTGGATAGTGCTCGGAACCAGCTTTCCGGCGATATCTTGTTTGCTCGATATCGACTCCATAGGCAAAAGTTATGCCAAAAAGAAAAAAATTGCTCCTTTAGGGAAAATTTGGGCTTGGAGGGAGGCAAAGAGGGCCGTACGACCGCTGACGTCATGCTGATATCATTGATTCATGAGCTTAAATTTGATAGCCTGGAGGTTGTCATCGCAAAAAAACTCTGTCATCGGAAAAATTTCTGCAGTCGCAAGTAAATTTTCCGATAATAGAATATTCTTTCGAAACCTGAAAGATTCCTTTGCTAGTGTTTTTGTTGCTGGATTTTTATTTTTTCCAATTGCCGAATTTCTTTTTGTGTGCCCAGAATTTCGTGCAAAAGGGGCCCGTTGGGGTTATTCGAGGGGCCGCAGGTTACCGGATGTTTTGTCCCACTAGGTTTTCTTCTCTACCCCATTCATTGCATATGTACATGGGTACTTCATCAGGCCTTGCAACTGAGACCCATTTTTGCATTCATTTAGTTTCCTTTATTAGTTGTTTAGTTTCTCTCTAAGTTGATCTTAACGGGGGATGTTGGAGTAAATAAGTTATTATCTGATAATTAATTAATCATCAATTAATTATTAAAGGCTTTTTTACTTTAGTTCACTTAAGCTAAACTTAGGAGTTGCTTTTTAATCTTTAATTTGATTATTTGGATTAAAGTTAGGACAAGTCTCATTGCATGAGATTACAACACTTGTCTCTATATTGTCAAATCCGCATGTAGGGCTTGCTTGTGCAATGCTTTTATAAAGCTCGCACATTCATTTGTAATATATTATCCAGGTTATTTGCATCAATACAATTCTTAGGTTATTGAGCACAATCTTGCTTTTGATCTTCTCTATTGTGATAGGTAATTGTATGTAGGTGTTTCATGGGAGTTGTGGATTGAATAATCAATTTTAAGATTTTTTGCTTTTTTTGAAATGTAAAAAGCTTTTTTTATTGTTTTTTTAAAAAAAATCATTTTTGATTTCAAAAGATTTTTCCAAAAAAAACTTTTCAAATATATATATTTTTGATTTTTGGAAAAAAAAATGGAAATAAAACTAGAATTGAAAACCTGCTCAATGATGATGGCGGCCTGGGGGCATGTGTAGGGCCATATGACCGTACAGCCATATGGATTCCTGTGCATTGATCTCTGGATTGCTAAATTTTTTTTGCTTTTTTTTCAAGTTCACCAAAATCGACAAAATGACAAGGTCTTCCTTATGTTTTCGGCCGCTCCAGATGCGATGGCGAGGCCCGTTTTGCTCCAGGATGCACCAGAAAATTGCTCAAGGCCAAATCTCTTCAGAAATTGAATAGGGGGTTGTAGATTTGAGCTTTGATACCAAAGGGGGGTGCAGATCTAGGCTCTGATACCATGTTAGAATTGATGATTCAATCCACAGCTCCCATGAAACACTTGCATGCAATTACCTATTACAATAGAGAAGATCAAAAGCGAGATTGTGCTCAATAACCTGAGAATTGTATTGATGCAAATAACCTGGATAAAATATTACAAATGAATGTGCAAGCTTTATAAAAGCATTGCACAAGCAAACCCTACATGCGGGTTTGACAAGATAGAGACAAGTGTTGTAATCTCATGCAATGAGACAACTTGTCCTAATTTTAGTTGAAAGAATCAAACTAAAGATTAAAAAACAACTCGTAAGTTTAGTTTAAGTGAATTAAAGTAAAAGAGCCTCTAATAATTAATTGATGATTAATTAATTATTAGATAATGACTTATTTACTCCAACACAAGCTTCTCATAGGAGTATCACCACTCAGAGATCCAGATACAACACGATTGCTATAAGACTCTCAAAATACATTATAGTCTACAATCGTAGTACAATGCCCTCATAGAATAAGGTTACTTCCTAGGGCAAGACATGCCAACAAAATATCCACCATTAGATCTAAAACCTAATAATTAACGGTCTAGATTTACAATGTATCATTTATATAATGTATGTCGGCTGTTTTAGGAGTTTTCTGAAAAAGTTAACAATTTTTTTTTCACACGCATCCCACTCTCCCCCTTTGCTGCCATTGTATATTCCATCTAGATTTTTGCTTGCTATTGCCGGTGCTTATGATTTAGAGGTTGAGCAAATGGATGTGAAAATTGCTTTCCTTCATGGTGACTTGGAAGAGTATATTTATATGACATAGTCAAAGCACTACGTGGTGAAAGGTAAAATGTAATGTCCCCATTTTTCGCGAGCATTAGAGTTCGAAGAATTAGCCTATCAGTTGTAGGCTAGTGTGGTGGATTAGAGGGTTCAGTTTGGGAGTTATGGACCTCTTCAGGTTGCAGTTGTCAGTGTTCATCTCTCCAGATCCTTCTTATGTTCTAAGGCATTGATATTCAGAGGTCTCTTGTTCAGTTTTGAGGGACTTACTATTTATAGTAAGTCAGCGGATGTTAGAGAGGGACCCTTACTATTTTTAGTAAGGTAGTTGGATGCACAGTGGATACAATGGTTAACTCCCAGGTTCAAATGAAACTGAGAAATAATGATTATTTGTGGAGTTATGTTATTTAATTATTAATAAAGTGATTACTTTATTAATAATTAATTATAAAGTGCAATTATAAGGTTTTAGATTCACTTTATGTCCTATGGGGCCATGACCCTCAAAAGGTCATTTAAAGTACATTAAATAGTATTATTTAATGAGCGCCCATTTATTGAAGCATTTATTAAAGTGAAAGACAAATATTAAATATCATTTTAAATGATTTAAAAGAGACTTCTAGAAGGGATTGACCTATTTGGAGAAGTATATAAATGCCATCGAAAAGAAATGAAGGTATCATTGGATCATTTTATACTTGTGTTTTTGGAGAGCTCTTCTCTTGGAGAAGGAAACCTACGGTTTCTGCATATTTCAACTTTGGAGAACGTAGCTGTTTTGAAGTTTGTGCATTCTGAGGTTGTGAAAGATCAGCTGAAGATTGCCTTGTGGATTGGCTTCATTCAGGAGTCAACATTGTGCTTCACCCGATTTATTGGAGGGATTCAGAATAAGGGTTTCATCATCTTTTCAAGATCAGAAGATTGTTTCCGGGTATGCATTGGCTGTAAAAATCTTTGAAGAATAAATGAATAAAGATATATGCTTGCAGCATTTGTAATTGTTTACATTTTCCAGATTAGTCTTTATTTCCAGTATTTTATGCATTATTATATCAAAAACACAAAAAAATTACAAACCCTCATCACTCAGGATCAATTATCAGAGTTTAGAGACAACAGGTCTCTTACATAAAAGTAAGCTGGTTCGGAAATTTAAGAAATCTTTGTATGGCTTAAAACAGAGTCCTATGATGTGGTACCAAAATTTTTGTACATATGTGTTGAGTTTGGGATTTGAGTGTTCTAAATCAGATCATTGTGTTTTATAAAACTGATGGTGATCATTTTCTGTTTATTGCATTATATGTTGATGATATGTTATTTATTGGCAAAAGGAAAGGTATGATTTCAGAACTGAAATCTCAACTTGCTGCTAACTTTGAAATGAAAGACCTTGGTGTAACTAGACACATTCTTGGGATGAAAATTAAAAGAGATAGAGCGAACATAAAACTATGGCTTGGCCAAAGTAAATATGTTAATTCAATTTTACAGAGATTTAACATGTAGGATTGTAGACCATTGTGTGTTCCCCTTTCTGTTGGAACAAAGTTATCTATTTCAGATTGTCCAACATCTCCATCAGAGATGGAAGACATAAGCAGAGTGCCTTACCAGAGTGCAGTTGGAAGTTTGATGTATGTTATGGTTTGTACTAGACTAGACATTGCCCAAGCAGTGGGAGTTATTTCTAGATATATGTCTAATCCTGGTAGGGTTCATTGGGATGCAATTAAACGAGTCTTTAGATATTTGCGCGGTACCTCAGATTATTCCTTATGTTATCATAGTAATATGACTGAAGACGAGATTTCCCTTGATATTCATGGTTATGTGGATTCAAACTGGGCAAGTGATGTTGATATTAGAAGATCGACCAGTGCTTGTGTGTTTACTTTATTTGGTGGTGCAATTAGTTGGATGAGTAAGCGACAGGTTGTGGTTGCTTTGTCCACTACTAAAGCAGAGTATATGGCAGCTACTCATGCTTGTAAAGAAGCCATTTGGCTTAAGAGAGTGTGTTCAAATATTGAAATAAAACAAGGTGTACTGACAATTTATTGCGACAGTCAAAGTGCGATATGTCTAGCCAAAAACCCGATATTTCATGCCAGGACCACGTACATTAATGCACATTATCATTCTGTTCGAGATGTGGTTGAAGATGGCAGGGTGAAGCTGGTTAAGGTAGAGACTTTGATGAATGTTGTTGATTCTTTAACTAAGCCTGTGAGCACAAAGAAGTTTAGATGGTGTTCAGAGATCACAGGCCTTTTGGCCCCTAGCAATTAAAAGACAATGTTTACTCCCTCCTGTTGCTCATGCAAGGTGTTCGACAAGTGGGAGATTTGTTGGAAATTGTGTCTCAACCTTGCAATTATATAAAGGTTATTGTTGATATATATATATATATTCCTAGTTACACCGATAGGTGTAATTTATATAATCTATGTTAGCCATTTTAGGAATTTTTTGAAAAAGGTTGCTACCAACGGTTTGGCAGCAAGGGGGGAGAGTGGGATGCGTGTGAACAATTTTTTGTTAGCTTTTTTAGAAAACTCCTAAAATGGCCGACATACATTATATAAATGATACATTGTAAATCTAGACCGTTAATTATTAGGTTTTAGATCTAATGGTGGATATTTTGTTGGCCTGTCTTTCCCTAGGAAGTAACCCTATTTTATGAGGGCGTTGTACTATGATTGTAGACGGTGATGTATTCTGAGAATTTGATAGCAGTTGTGTTGTCTTTGGATCTCTGAGTGGTGATACTCCTGTGAGAAGTTTGCTCTGCAAGTGTATTGTAATCTTTGTGATTTTTAAATTATATATTAGGCGGCTTTTGGAGTGTAGGTTTTTTCTCCTAATAGGGTTTTCCCCACATAAATCACTGTGTTGTATGCGTAATATTTATGTTTATTTTTGTTTAAGTTTCTGTAACTATTAAAGATTTGTAAAAGTTTTGCATTATTCTCCTCTCAAGAGTAGTGTAGGAAGTTGTTCTGCTACCTTAGCTTCCTTACATTTACGTCTGATTGTAATGTTGAATTCGATTTCTGTGAGCATTGCATTTATGGAAAACCAAACCGCATTCAGTTTTACTTGAGTTCTCATAAATCTTGTGGTGTATTGGATCTTATTCATTATGATGTGTTTGGTCTTGTAGATATTCCTTTGATTGGTAAATCCACATATTATGTTTTATTTATTGATGATTATAGTAGAAGGACATGAGTATACTTTCTAAAGAGTAAATTTGAAGTTTTCAGTTGATTTAAAGAATTTAAAGCAATGGTTGAGTTGTAGACTGGAAAGAAAATAAAATGTGGAGGACTGATAATGACGGTGAATTTTGCTTTAACGATTTTGATAGATTATGTAAAGATTGTGGTATTCATAGACAGAAGACAACTCCGTATTCTTCACAACAGAATGGAGCTGCAGAAAGAATGAACAGGATACTAATGGAGAAGGCTAGGAGTATGTTGAATGGTGCTGGCCTAGAACAAAGGTTTTGGGCTGAAGCTGTTGCCACTACCTGTTACCTGATTAACAGGTCTCCTACAGCAACTCTTGTTGATAAGATGCCTATAGAGGCATGGTCGGGTCGCAAGCTTTCATTAAGACATCTTAGAGTTTTGGGTTGCAAGGCATATGCACATGTGCCAAAGGAGAAGCGAACAAAGTTGGAGAACAAGGCTGTGAAATGTATCTTCATCAGATATAGTTATGGTGTGAAAGGATACAAGCTTTGGGATCCTGTTGCACAAAAGGTAATATATAGTAGAAGTGTTATTTTTAGAGAAACTAAGCCTTCTTCTATTACATTGCAGCCAAAACAGAGTAAACAGGAAGATGCGATTCAATTTCCTGCTACACCTACGAAAGTTGAATTGAGGCCCATGGATAGACAAAAAGTTGAGGAGAGCTCATCTAGCTTTGAATCTTTAGAAGAGGAGGAAGAACCTCCGACTCAACTTGTTCGTAGGTCTACAAGGCATAGACAACCACCTGAAAGGTATACACCTGATGATTGGAGATGTATTTTTGCTTTGAATACTAACATGGATGAACCCAAATCTATAGAAGAGGCATTAGGTATGAATGATGCAGAATCTTGGAAGATTGCTATGGATGAAAAAATGGATCTTTGAAAAAGAATGATACATGGGATCTTGTACCATTGCCTGAATGACGAAAACCTGTTGGTTGCAAATGAGTGTTCAAGAAAAAGATTGATTTAGATGGAGGTATTGAGAAGTACAAAGCAAGGTTGGTTGCAAAAGGTTACTCTCAAGTTGAGGGTGTTGATTATGGTGAGATATTCTCTCCTGTTGCAAAAATGACATCCATTAGATTTGTGCTTGCTATTACTGCTGCTTATGATTTAGAGGTTGAGCAAATGGATGTGAAAACTGCTTTCCTTCATGGTGACTTGGGGGAGGATATTTATATGACATAGCGAGAGCACTACGTGGTGAAAGGTAAAAGTAAGTTGGTTTTGCATTATTCTCCTCTCAAGATTAGTGTAGGAAGTTGTTCTGCTACCTTAGCTTCCTTACAAGTGGTATTAGAGCTAAATCATTTTTGGTTTCAGTTGTGGGTTGTTGGGTTTTTTGAACTAATCCAGATTTGAGTGGGAACTCGTGCAAAAGATACTTTGTGATCTTGTTGCAGGAATTTTCAGATGGCAAGTTCATCAGGGAGAATAGAGGTGAGGGAATTTTCTAGAAATAATTTTGAGATGTGGAAGTTAAAGATGGAGGATCTGTTGATAGATCGAGATCTGTGGGATGCTGTTGATGAGAATGTTTCAAGGTTTGCAGATCCTACTTAGGCTGCTCAATATGATGTTATGGATTGTAAAGACAAGGGTCTAATCAGATTGTGTTTGGCAAACTTTGTTTTAATTAATGTCAATGAGGAGACCTTTGCACAAAAACTATGGAAGAAGCTTGGTGAGATGTATCAGGCCAAATCTTTAGTGAACAAGATTTTCTTGAGGAAGAAGTTGTATTCCTCGAGAATGGAAGAAGGTGGAAAAATCACAGACCATCTGGAAGCATTCAATATGCTGGTGGCTCAATTGGCATTAGTTGGTGTCAAAATGGATGAGGAGGAAAAATGTTAAATCTTGCTTTGTTCTTTGCCTGATTCGTGGGATTCTCTTGTTATGGCTATTGGGAGTACTTCTGTAATTTTGAAGACTGAAGATGTGGTGGGTTCTTTGCTTTCCGAAGAGATGAGGAGGAAGGTATCCACTGGTACATTTTGACCCATTTTTCGACGGTCGTTTGTCGTTATTATTCTGTCGGAATTTCGACGACATTTGAAACATCAAAATTCCGACCAA
Organism: Sequoia sempervirens; assembly: GCA_007258455.2. Taxonomy (NCBI): domain Eukaryota; kingdom Viridiplantae; phylum Streptophyta; class Pinopsida; order Cupressales; family Cupressaceae; genus Sequoia; species Sequoia sempervirens. Next base: position 246,462 of record VDFB02341871.1, read on the forward strand.
AAATGGGTCAAAATGTACCAGTGATCCATCACTGCCAAGGAGGCCCTAAATGTTCATGGAAGACCTAAGGAAAAAGGCAAGAAAAATGAGAAGCGTGGCAAATCCAAGTCTAGGGGGAGATCTAAATCTCCTAGAAAGTCCAAAATTATTTGTTGGAACTGCTGTAAGCCTGAACATGTTCGTAAGGAATGCAAAGAAGAAAAGAAGAAAAAAAAGAAATTTGATTTTGATTCTGAGTCTGAGAAGGAAGATGGCAATGCATTCATTGCAGCTTTGGTAGCTTGTGCAGGTAATGATGCATGGTTAATTGACTCAGGTGTATCTTTCCATATGACCTTTAATAGAGATTGGTTTTCTGAATATGAAGAATTTGATGGAGGTAAGGTGTACTTGGGTGATGATTCTCATTTAGACATTGTTGGCTGTGGTAAAGTTAAAATCATGTTTCTTGATGGTAGAATAAAAATGATTAATGGTGTGCTGCATATTGCTAGATTAGCACGAAATTTGTTATTTGTAAGCAAACTAATAGATGCGGGTGTGCAGGTAGTATTTTCTGATGTAGGATGCAAGATGGCTAGAGGTGATTGATATGGTGATTGCTAGAGGTGTTAGATATGGCACATTGTATAAGCTTGATGCATGCACTGTTGTGTGGAATAGTATTTTTTTGAAAAACAAGTATGTAAAAGAAGTGAGGGTTTCACCTTCAGCAGATGGTCATGGCTTTTGGGTACCTAAGGGTGCTCTTTCTTTTGAATCAGAGTTACCTGCAAAGAAAACTATGTTATGGTACCAGAGACTTGGCCACATTGGAGAAAAGGGTCTAAGGACCTTGAAAAATAAAAACCTTGTTGAAGGTTTGTTTGATTGTAATCTTGAATTCGATTTCTGTGAGCATTGCATTTATGGAAAAAAAAACCGCGTTCAGTTTTACTCGAGTTATCATAAATCTTGTGGTGTATTGGATAACACTTGTAAAGAAGCTAAGGTAGCGGAACAACTTCCTACACTAATCTTGAGAGGAGAATAATGCAAGACTTTTACAGATCTTTAATAGTTACAAAAACTTAAACAAAAATAAACATAAATATGACACATACCACAACACAATGATTTACGTGGGGAAAACCCTTTCAAGAGAAAAACCCCTCTCCAAAAGCCACCCAATATATTATTCAGAAATCATAAAGATTACAATATACTTGCAAAGCAAGCTTCTCATAGGAGTATCACCACTGAGAGATCCAAAGACAACATGACTGCTATCAGACTCTTAGAATACATCACCGTCTACAATTGTAGTACAACGCCCTCATAAAATAGGGTTACTTCCTAGGGCAAGACAGGCCAACAAAATATCCACCATTAGATCTAAAACGTAATAATTAATGGTCTAGATTTACAATTTATCATTTATATAATGTATGTCAGCCATTTTAGGAATTTTCTGAAAAAGTTAACAAAAAATTGTTCCCACGAGGGGGTGCTTCCCTTCGACCCCAACGGGGGCGTTGCCCCCAGACCCCCACAAGGGGTGTTGCCCCTCGACCCTGCTGAGGCCTTGCCCCTAGACCCCCACAAGGGGCGCTGCCCCTTGACCCTCTTGGGGGCATTGCCCTCAAACTCCCATTGAATTCATTTGATTTTCTAGGCACTCTCCAAGTCCAAGTTTCCAAGTTTGCCTACAAGTCTTCATCTATAATATCGTCTAGTTCTACCTCTCCCCTAGTTTTCACTAGACATGGGAAGAGGAAGATGTAAATTTGTAAAATATATTAATATAGTCTTTACTTTCAGTTTTACAAAAACAATTTGCTATTTTCATTTTGTTTCAGACTATCAGTATCAGCGCATTCCACATGAGGATGCCATTTTGTACCCAATTTGCTTTCAAATCAATCAAATACAACTAGACTCAACTTGTTTCTTCTATGTACTCATTTATTGACTCATTGGATGCATCTTATCTTTGAATTTTGCAAAAAAAAAAGCATTTTTAGTGAAGTTTAAGCAATTTTTTAAGTTGCCAAGTTTTTGCCGAGCCGAGTTTTCCGGGCTTGCCGAGTACTTGCAATTGGTGGGTTTTTCAACTATGGTAATATATATTATCATGGCTTATAAATTAATGTCAATTTCTAGTGACTAATATTGTGTGCAGGACCTAAACCAAGATTTATCTTATAAAGGGCAATTTAATTGGTAATTTCATTATTTTTAAGTATATTGCATCTCTTATTTTGGTTGGAATTGTGGTTTTAGGGCAAAATTTAGAGATTCTCTTTAGCATTTGGAAAGATAGAACTTTGGTTATTTGTTTTTGATGTTTTGTTGATCTTAATTTCTCACTTTATTTTAAAGCCATGATATGTTCTAATGCATTTCTACAAAATCAAATGCAAGTGAATAAAGTTGCAGTTGAAGTTGCTCATCTCTAGGTATTGTTAGATCATTGGGGTAATGCCCCATGTACTATTGCCAGAGTACCTTTGACTTCCACCTATAGTAGAGGTCAGTCTCTTCCTTGTGTGTGTCATTGAGAATGCAACCAATATATTTCTTGCAACTAATATGCTCATTCTCAGGCCTCTTTTCCTTTTGTGAGAAGAGACTGTGCTTGGCGAGGATGGTTGCAGCCCACTCACCATTGTTCTGTTTCTCCCTCAAACTTTTGGTGGTGGAACTACTGGCTGGCCAGATTCTAGCAACTTCCCTTAATTAGCTCTTGCTATTTCTCCTGTTTGAGTGGATATTGAAGATAAACAAGATGATAATGTTGTAGATGGCAATGATGGTTGGGACCCTCTCATGGATCTTTAGAACTTGTTAATGTTTGGGGTAGACTGGATGACTGAGATCCCCCTCCTTCTCTCTCTACTATTGCTCTTGCAGCTTTGCAGCCATGTTGTTCTGTGTTCTTGGTTGTAGCCCTGTTTGGACTTTTTGGGTATGGCTATTTCCACCCACCTTTTTTTTTTCTGAATATGTGTAACATAATCTTTTAATTAGTAATATGTGCACTATTCTTATAAAGAGAGAGATGTTCTATTAAAGAAATAATCAAGTACAATATTTAAAAGCAGAAGCAGATCTAAGAGCTTAGTTTTTGTCTTATCACATTTTTTTTTACTTGTTGAAAATCTAATAAAAAATTTATTGGATCTGCTTATAAATACTCATTAATTGGGTATATTGGAGCTTTATATATTGAAAAGTTTATATACTGGAGCAGGTTGCTGGGTCAATAGATTGGTCTGTTTAAACAATAGAATTCTCTGAAATCGTTTTGTGAGAGTGAAACTAAATTCTGTGCGTTGATTAAGGCCAATTGGCAGTTCTAGTATCTCATCCCCTATTATATTTATTATTTGATATTTTATTAATCTCATAGATGATTATTCTCAAGACATTACAAATACTTTATATTTTGAACACATTACAAGTATCAATACAAAAAAAGAAAAGAAAAAGATATTACAAAGATGGTGCAATGCAGTGAAGTTAATGAAGAAAGTTTGTCTTCAGTTGTGTATGCATGCATTTAAATCTATCATCACTGCTAAAGATGTAGAGATGCATTTGCACAGTGAAGGACTGCATAGTATTATTCATTTGACATATGTTAAAACTAGCAATTGCACCTTAGTGTGCAATGGGTACGCCAAAGAAGTGTGGAAAGTCAATTAAGGTAAATTTTGATCTATTTTTGTAATATATAAAACTATTTTAATCATTTTATGTAATTAATAGTTTTATTTAAAAATATAATAATATATAAAACTATTTTAATCATTTCATAAAATAAGTTAAAAAATCAATTTAAAAAATTATTAATGATATAAATAAAAATCAATTTTAAAAATTATTAATGATAAATAAAGTCAATATAAAAAACTAAAATTTAAAATTGTTAAAAAAAAATCAATATAAAAATTTAAGCAGGCGCAGCCTGCACTGGCAGCTGCCCAAGCAGGGAGTACCCTGCTGCGCAGCAGTAGGGTACTCCCTGCTTGGGCAGCACACCAGTCTGCGCCTGCACAAAGTCTTCGGGCTTTAATAACAAACTTTTATTTTCCCAGCAAGCGGCGGCGGCGGGGAAAAAAGAGGCAAAAAAAACCATGAAAAATGATGAACGGCTGAGATTCGTTTAATGGCCAGCAGATCAATATAAACTATTGATTGGCATTTTTAGGTTTGTCCTCTTCAAATAAGGATACGCCTTCGGTGTAAAATAGGAAATTGTGTAGTTTCTTTGGCATTTTTCATTGAAGAGATTATACACTTGAGCCTTGTCTCTAATCTGCTGGGAACCAAATTCCAAGAAGCTTACATGCAAATAAATTTGTTTACATTGTGAAGGCCTGCATACTACTGTTCATCTGACATATGTTCAAAACTGGAAATCATGTAGTTTCTTTGTCATTTTTCATTGAAGAGATAACACATGCAAGGCTTGTCTTCAATCTGCTGGGAACCAAATTCTAAGAAGCTTACGTGCAAATAAATTTGTTTGCACTGTGAAGGCCTGCATACTATTGTTTGTCTGACATATGTTCAAAACAGGAAATCATGTAATTTCTTTGTCATTTTTCATTGAAGAGATTACACATGCAAGCCTTGTCTTTACTCTGCTGGGAACCAAATTCGAAGAAGCTTACATGCAAATAAATTTGCAAATTGTAACTTTGGGAACTGATTACAAGTCATCAAAATCCTTTTCATAATTGTTGTCAGATCCAGTTAGCTTGTGCAAAGTATTGAATCTTGTTTTTTTGTGTTACAATATGTATATCCAAAAAAATCTGTTGCTGACTTGTTCTGTAATGTTTTGCTACAGTACCATCCAGACGTGAACAAAGAACCTGGAGCAGAAGAGAGATTTAAAGAGATAAGTGCAGCATATGAGGTATTTATGATCAGTAATAATATTTCTCATTTTATATGAATTTTTAAAAAAAATTCTTGCTTCTGAAAATGCAGTACTATCCCTACCAAAACATTTCAACCAACTTGCAAATTTATTGATTTTCCACTCATAGACAATTCCTCAAATAGTTGGCGGATATTAAACCATTCAATTTCCTGAGTTTTATGCTTAGGAACAGCTGCAACTATCTTTCATAATCATAGGAAAACTTACAAACAATTGGCAAACATTGAATAATACATCGGCATATTAACAAACAGTTTGCAAGCACATGCCATTACTGATATCTCATACGTTAAGTGTTGATTTACATTCATACATATATACCAATTTACAAGCCAAAGTACAACAATTACTACTATTTTTAACCTTCGGCCAACAATTGATAAAGAAACACTGTCAAACAGTTATCATGTAAATTGAATATTAGATAAAACTATACCCAAAATGCTTGCTATAACAAAAGGATGATGTCAGCACTGCCCTATGTTGTAGAATGGGTAATGTACTGATTCGAAACTGATGCACAACTATTACAGAAGAAATTTGAAGTCATTCCTTCTTTTCTGCAACAAAATTCAGATTTGTAAAACCTTGTTAATGGCTGCCATTCTCACTAGAAGTCTGCTGAAATATGGCGGCCTGCTATGGGAGTGATGTGTCTGGAAATAGCAATGAATGGAGTCCAAAATCAAATTCCTTAGTGTTGTGCCTCCCTTCACAAACCTTATGCACCCTCTCTTTGCTATATGACACTCTTATGAGCAACAATAAGTGCAGCCGGGTTTGATTTCAAACCATGGTCATTTGCCCTCCCAAACAGAGATATCTTCATACTCCCTATCACATATTCTAACAAAGCAATGAATAAACCGAGGTGCCCTTGATATCAGTTACCACCATAGCTTCAGAATCTAAGATGCAAAATTTACAAAGTAAGAAAAAAATTCATAAATGAATACAATATAGTTCCTGATTTTGAAGCTCTGACATTCTGCTCAAGTGTTATTTGATTCTGCTGCTCTTCTACAAATACCTTGGACATTCTAAAGATATCAAAAGCATTTAGTGCTCGGGAAACCCTAAAAGCGGTCTGTTTTGTTGCATAAAAATCAGAGCAGAATAAAGTCAAAACAAGCCAAAAATTTGCAGTTTGCAGCCTTTAAAGGAAAAATATTTGTCTGCAGTCTGAGATCCAATATTTTCTGAGATATCACGATATTTTCACAATATCTGCTTTCTATGGTTTCACCTCAAATACATATTAGCTGTTTCTCCATTCAATTGGTTAGTATCAATTAGAGATAATAGATTTCCACAATCCATGAAGATTATTGCTGAGATTTCTGGATTAGATTGTGTTAGAATTTTTGCATCAACATTTCGGATCACACTCCGTGATCCATCATCAGGATATCAGAGAGCATAAGGAGTAAAAATGAATAGCTGTAGACCAAGTATTGCATAAAAAGGAGGCAGGAGGGGGTTAGGATAGGAGGCACAAGAACCAAGGAGTTGAAAGAAGAAAATAAACTTAAAATAACACAAAAAGGAAATTAATAACCAGATAAAATTAAAAATAAAAATAAAAATAAAAATAAAAATAAAGATAACACAACAAACCCAGCGCAAGTAAATAATATATATATATATATAAAGATAACGCAACAAACCCAGTGCAAGTAAATTATATATATATATATATCTATGCATGTATGTATGTATATCTACATATATATGTATGTATATATATCCATATCTACGTATGTATATCCATATATATGTATGTATATCTACATATATATATATATATAGATATATATATACATATATATATGTATGTATATATACATATATATATGTATATATATGTTAGACATCTAGAAAACAATTAAAGAAAGAGAACGAAGCACGATGAAAAAGAAATATAAAAGGAATTCAGTAATAGCAAGGAGAAGATAATAAAACTAAGGCAAAGACCCACAAATGACTAGTTTAGAAAATGCTAAGCAACACAAAAAAACACAAAGAAACACGAACCGAGACAGACAATTCAAGAAAGAGAATATAATACTTGATGACAAGTTCAAGAATAGAGTTACATGGTGACTCATTGATGAATATATTATCAATGAATAGGTGACTCGTGAATGAATGAGAAAAGCAAAAAAATAGTAAGGAAAGAACAACGCTAAAAACTGAACACAAGAAAGAACAAAGAAACACAATAAAAATAGCAAAGATAATAAGGAGAGACAAAATCACTAGAGAAAAAACAACACTAAAAATAAAAATAATACAAAGAAGAATAAATTAATTAAAAAAAGACACGAAGGGAGGAAAAAGAGAGCAATGAATAAATATAAATTTAAGCAAAAATAACTTAGAAGGAACAAATAAAAGAAAATAAGAAACAAAGGAAAAAATTGAAAGAAATGAATGGGAAAATAAAGAGAACGAAAAATGAAAATAATAAAATAAGCAAGGACAATAAGAAGGGACAAAAATAATAGAGAAAATTAACAACACTAAAAATAAAATTAATACAGAGAAGAATAAATCGAGAAAAGAAAAATTAAAGAGATCCGATGAGAGGAATTACAAAAAAGAGAAAAAGAGGACAATGAGTAAATATGAATATAAGCACAAATAACTTAAAAAGCACAAATAAAATGAAATTAAGAAAGAAAGGAAAAAACCAAAAGAAAGGAATGAGAAAATAATGAGAATGAAAAAAGATGCCTTTCTTCAGATGTTGTGGCCTCTTTTCTAGCTCTTCTGCCTGACAAATTGACAGCAGCAGCAAATTGATTCCGAGTAATTGCTTGTTTGTTTTATAACTAAGCATTTCTTTGGTTGGCATTTCATGACCAGTCCAACTGCATTAAAAGGGATTGGAGCTGTTATAAGCATAGATAAGGATGGAAGACATTAAGGATTAGTGTTTTCTCAAGGCAAAGAACTTGTGGAAATTTTGCCTGCGCTTATCAAAAGAATCTGTTATTTTGTAAGATCTTGTGTTGAAAGGAGTGTAAATTGATATGAACATCAAATGTCTACATCAATTTTTGTTCATCCAAATCAGCCATTTTAGGACATGGTTGGTGTTGATAAATTGCTAGGTGCTGTATGTTTATGAGTATCTAAGTAAGAGCATTTTCAGGTGTTGTCAGATGATGAAAAGAGGTCTTTGTATGATCAATATGGTGAAGCTGGAGTAAAAGGTGCAGCAGCTGGAGCTGGAGCAGGAGCTTACACGGTATCTAACAGCCATTCTGTAGAATACTTTTAGTATGGTGGCTGACTGTTGTATAATTTGAATACAGGCTTTGTTTATGTAGGGTGAATCTTTCTCTGTTCTCTTTGTCTATGACAGAAGTCTTATTTTGATTTCCAGAAAATTAATTTGGCAATGAGTGTACATTGTAGCATTCTAAGATTTTAACTACTTATTTGCTTATTTAATGGTCATCAGACGAATCCTTTTGATTTGTTTGAAACTTTCTTTGGTTCAAACATGGGAGGATTTTCGGGCATGGGTCAAGCTGGATATGGAACACGCAGGCGTGAGACTGTCATTCAGGGTGATGATATTCGGTATGTTACATTCAATTATCCAGCTTTTTAATTGAAGAATGCATGGAAATGATATGCCAGTCAATTATTGAGAGCAATTTTTCTTTGAGCATTTGTTATATTCTACATGTTTTTTTCACACTGGTACTTAAGAGAAAGAAGGCATAAACTTAATCTTCTGTGGCAGATTCTTTTAGAGAGAATTGGAGAACAAAATAGATGTCTACTAAAGAGAGAAGTGTATTGGAAATTCACCTTATGATATATGCTGATATTAATGTAATGTCCTGTTTAATTCCTAAATGTCTGCAGCCCATGTTTCAAAAGAAATCAATAAAGATAATTAATATTACACCTAAGTGGCATTAAATAAAGATTAAGTTGTTAAGAATGTTCAACCGGCATATGAAAGGTCGTGTCCCTTGAGCAAGATAAGGTATATAAGGAAGGTAGATCTAGAAGGAAAGGAAAAGGGGAGGAATTATTAGGACTGATTACAAGTAATAGACAGCAGCACTAACAAATTAACTTATTTAAAATTAAATTATTATTCTCCAAATGCAGCAATGAAGAGTTGTAACTATTGAAAAGGCAATAGAGGTGAAGAGGTATGACTCCCTCAAACTTGAGATATAGAAGGGTGAGCATTTCATTTGAGAAAGAGATCTATAACATCATTCAAGGCAATAGAGGTGAAGAGGTATGACTCCTTCAAACTTGAGATATAAAAGGGTGAGCATTTCATTTGAAAAAGAGATCCAAACATCATTCAATTATTCAATTGAGAATAGAACCTTATGCGTGACTTTGCAAGTAAATTAAATTATCTTCTCAAGAGTTGTGATGATGTGAGAAAGGATGTGACTCCTAATGTGAAAGGTTGTGACTCTTTCAAATGTGAAAGGTTGTGATGCCCTCAATATTAAGATATAAAAGGGAGATCATTTCCTTGTGGAGAAATCGTCTATGAGAAATGAATGAATCAGTCAGTTTGGAAATAAATCATCATTCTCAAAAGCCAGCACTTAAGGGTGGTGACTCCTTCAAGAAATTGATATAAAGGGTAAATCAGTTCATTGACATTCAATCAACAATCATCACTCATCTATCCATCAAGAAATCAAGCAAGCAATCAAAATATCAAAAAGATCAATCAAGAAAACAAAAATAGGTCTATCAGTACATTCAATCATCAAATCATTCAAGCATCCAATCATTTAATCATCAAATCATTCAAGCATCAATCATTCAATCATCAATTCATCCAAGTAACACACATTCAAATATCAATTCAGCATATCAATCAAGTTGGATAAAGGAAGAATAAGAAATATAAGACATCTCCTTGGAATAGAGATTGAGAACAGCCATTGGTAATATTCTGAAATATAATTGGTGGCAGCCATTTAAGAGTAAATTTATCATCTCCTCAAGAGGTATTTATTTAGAAATATTCTAACAAATTCTTGTAGCAATCTATTTTGAATTTATAAAAGTTTCTTGCAAATAGGGAGGCCGTTCAGTCTTTTGAGTCATGAGAGTTGAAGGACTAGAAACTCTTTGTATCAAGCACGACACCCTGAGATGGATGAACTGGAGGTTTTGCCATATTCATGGGCTGGGAGGCCGAATGGACCCAAAATCCATTTCCGTGCTCTTGGGCTTAGTTGAAGAGGATAGCCTGCATGCAGCTTATCAAGCATGTCACTCCGAGATGGATGAATTGGAGGTTCTGCCATACTCGTGGGCTGAGAGGCTGAATGGACCAGAAATCCACTTACGTGCTCTTGGGCTTGATCGAGGAGGATGGCTGGCCTCCAAGGCGGATTGAGGATGGAGTAGATCTAAAATCCTTCCATGCTCTTGCAATACAAGGGCAACCACCTTTGAGATTGCAGTTTGCAAGCATTTCCAATGAATTCCTAGTATGGTTGATAAGCCTTCATGCAGCTTATCAAGCATGTCACCCCGAGATGGATGAACTAGAGGTTTTGCCATACTCGTGGGCTGAGAGGTTGAATGGGCCGGAAATCCACTTTCGTGCTCTTGGGCTTGATCGAGGAGCACGACTAGCCTCCGAGGCGGACTGAGGGATGGAATGGATCTAAAATCCTTCCAGGCTCTCGCAATACAAGGGCAACCACCCTTGAGATTGCGGTTTGCAAGCATTTCCAATGAATTCCTAATATGGTTGACTATACGGATATGCCTTGGAATAATTATTAATGATATTAAGGTATTTTGGATTCAAATATTGCTATGGATCTAAATATTTTGATGTTTTAGCTATGATGTATTGATCTCAATATTATAATGTTTTATGTATGAATTTGAATATTACTGTAAAGTTGACACTTGTTATTACTAATATTAGTTTTAGTGATTATTATTGTTTTGTAGGTCGAAAATTAGGAATTTTCCAAGAAGAGACATTACATCAACATTTAGATCTTGTGAAGACATATCATCCGTTGAAGAATTTGGAGGTTGGTGTCTCTCATTAAAAGGGATTGGAGTCTCTTGCTGAGTCGGTGCTTAGTTGTGGGGATTGGTGTCTCCAGTGGGTTGGTGCCCACAAAAGAAGTTTGTAAGAGAAGTAGGTTGGTGCCTACAAAGAAGATCCATATATAAGCAATATTTTTCTGTGGTTTTCTCCCGCAAGGGTTTCAACATAAATTGTGTGTTCTTAATTGCTAGATCTTGCTTGTGTGTTATTGTTGCGGTTGATTAAGTTTTGAAAAGTAGAAGATTGTTGCTATATTGATTCACCCCTCTCTCAGTATAACTGTGTGCTCATCAATTGGTATTAGAGCAGGTTCCTTTGGAAATAGCTTGACTGCTTGAAGGAAGATCTTGGAAGCACACATGGCCAAGCGTTATGGGTTATCCTCAAATAGGACACCATTGTTCGATGGAACAAACTATGCCTTTTGGAGCATAAGGATGGAAATCTATTTGAATGCTCTAGGGTATGATATTTGACAATCGGATGAAAAAGGTCACATAGCCCTTGCATCTCCCCAAACAGATTAGGTAGGAAAGAGGGAAAGCGAAAATAATGCCAAAGCCAAAAATGCGATTTTGTGTGGATTATCTGAATCAGAGTTTGTGAAAGTTATGCACTGCAAATCAGCTAAGGACATATGGGATAAGTTGAAGAACATCTATGAAGGAGATGACAAAATTAAGAAAGCCAAGCTGCAAACACATAGGAGACAATTTGAAAGCTTGAAAATAAAGGATGAAGAAGACATTGCAGCTTATCTCCTCTGTGTGGATGAGATTGTAAATACCATTAGAGGACTTGGGGAAAAGATGGAAGAATCCATAATTGTGCAAAAGGTTTTAAGATCTCTCCCCATGAGATTTGACGCAAAAATTTCCGCCATCGAAGAAATGAAGGATCTAGACACCTTGAAAATGGATGAGTTGCATGGGATCCTCATGACATAAGAAATGTGGACGGAGAAGGAGAAGCCATCAAAACGGGAAGTTGCTTTCAAAGCATCCAAGAAGATAAAGAACAAAGGATACAAATCAAGTGAAGGTTCAAGTGATGAAGAAGAAGCTCACTTTGTGTGGAAGCCCAAGAAAGGATTTGACAAACACAAAGGTAAGTATACTTTTAAATGTTTCAATCGTGGTAATATAGGTCATTTTGCTTCTAAGTGTCCACAAGCCGAGAGTGAAAGTAGTGAAGAGGAAGAAGAATATTGCAAAAAGAAAGGAAGGAAATATCACCATAACAAGAAAAAGAGCATATGAGGCAAGCATGGAAAGAACTTCCAAAAGCATAAAGAGTTTCTACATCCAAGAAGCAAGTAGCTCATCCGAAGAAAGCGGTGGAAGCTTTTTCAATAGTGATAGAGAAGAAATACTCTTCATGGCGATAGAAGCAAAAAGTAATGAAGACAAAAGAAGAGAAGAAAGATATTTAAAAGAACATATCAAATGTGATGAGGAAGTGGATCTTGAGGAGGAACTTCATTTTGCCTATCATAAGATCGAGAAGCTCAAGAAAAAAAATTCAAGACTAAAGTCACAGTTTCAAGAGGATAGCAAAACTAAAGTGAAATCATCTCAAAATCTTGAAGAATCGGAAAAGATGATCATGAATCTAAAGATTCAAATTGAGGAAGCAAAACAAATAGAAGACGTTGTAAGAGATCAACTAAAGGAAAAGGAATTGGATTGCGAGATATTGGAACTTGAAGTTGTTTCCTTGAGGAAAGAGTTGGAGAAATCTAATGATCAATTAAATCGAAGCATGAAGTTTGAAAAGAGCACCAAAATTTTGTAGGACATTATCAACTCCCAAAGATCACCCTTCATCAAGATTGGTCTTGGTTTTGAGGAAAATTTGAAGTCCACCAAAGAAAAGTCAAGTTCTAAGACTTCCGAACCACCAAAGAAGATAAATGAAGAAAAGCCTAAAAGATATGTTGATGCGCTCAAAGACTATCAATAGTAGCACCAAGGAGGGGGGAAGTAATATCCCATAGAAGAACAACATTTCTCATAGGGACAATCATGAAAGATTCAGAGGATCATTCCCTTCAAGACAAGCGCTAATGATCAGGTTCAATCACTCTTTCTATCGATATTGCTATTAATGCAATCATTTTAGTCATAAAGCAGTGGATTGCAGAGTATGTGTGAGGAATGATTTTGTGTTCTCAAGTAGGGACTATAACTCATGTGTTCCTTTAGTGGATTATAATGTTGTATGTTACAAGCGCAACAATTATGGTCACATAGCATGCTTTTGGAGAAGTGGTTTTGTGAAACCACCTAGATTGAACAAAAAGGAGGATACCATAGCTGAACAAAAGGGAGGACCTACAAAAATTTGGAAGAGGAAACAAGAGCAAGAGAAAGAAAATCCATGCTTGTGCTCTATGGACAAGAAGCATCACCAAGTTTGTAAGGAGAAGCATGATTTCAGGAGGAGTTTACCATTGCGTCATCTTTTAGCTCGATAAAGAAGGGCCCTTTTTACCATTGTTGTCAAAGAACAAGAAGTAGAGAAGGGGGGAAGCGAAGCAATGCAATATCTTTTAGCTCCATAGAGAAGACAAATTCAAAGATAGATCAACTAATGCTTATTGTATATGAAGGTAAAGCATCTTGTTGCTATTGATGTCATAAGAGAGATGCAGAAACATGGAGACTTACAAGCAAGGAAGAGATATAGGAAAATTATGAATAATATTGATAATGTCAAGAGGAAGTATTACAGATAAGGGGAGTTTTCTCTGTGAAAATACTAAATTTCCCTTTGCCATTGATGTCAAAGGGGGAGATACAAAAACGGGGAGCAATGCAAAATGAGAGAATTATGTTTGTGTTGCCATCAATGACAAAGGGGGAGATAAATATTATAAATACTATGGATCTAAATTTTATGATGTTTTGGCCATGATGTATTGATCTCAATATTATAATGTTTTATGAATGAATTTGAATATTACTGTAAAGTTGATACTTGTTATTACTAATACCAATTTCTAGTGATTATTATTGTTTTGTAGGCCTAAAATTAGGAATTTCTCAAGAATGGACATTACAATTAAAATTTCTTTGTGATTGAAACAAAAGCATGTCAAAGCATGTTTGATCATGATTCCAACTTCTTTCACAGTATGAAATAAGCTGCATATATTTCAAATCTTATTCTAGAGTTGTAGTGCATTCCACTGAAGGTAGTAGTTGATGTTTGTAAAGTCCCTTTCTGAGGAGTTATCTGGAGCAACTAATTAGCCTATTTTATTCCCGTAGGCTAAAGTTAGGTAAACGGGAATAAGTTAATTTAATTATTTAATATTATCCAACCAAGAACCTTTTATGTGTAATATTGTTTAATTAATCTAATAAAGTTTTATAAAGTGACTTAAGTAAAATATTTAAAGGAGATTAATAAAGTCACTTTATTTCTTAGAATTCATGTGAAATATTAAAAAAGCGAGAATTCAAAAAGTTTGGGGGATTTTGATAAAAGAGGATTTTTGGAGGTCATTTGGACTTATGCTTGATTATTTTCTTGATGAAATTGAAGAGTTCTTGGAGAAACAAACCCTTGGACGAAAACCTGAGGGGTATTGGCTTCGCTAGTGCAAGATTCTACTGGGTAGTTGTTGAAGATATCATTCAAATTTCTTGCATTGAATTTAATAGTTCGAGTTGTTTTTTGAAATTCATGAATCCTTGTTCCAAGATGAATTTTAAAGTTTGAAGAATAATTGTAAAAGGAAGAATGGTTTGAGAAAATATATATTTTTCCCTACATTGCTATACAATTGTACATTGCGGATACATGGTCAATATTTTCCATGAAGGCGTCTATTTGAGTAAAGGGGCGATTGGTTGAAGACTTGGGCATGCCAAATATATCAAATATATTAATTGCTGAATTGGGGAGTAAAATCGCATTGTACATTTTGTACTAGGTACCGTATGTCATTGGGGTGGAGGTAGTTGCAAAAAAGGATACGTTTGGAAGCTGACATAGTCAAAGAAGTGATGATGTGGGCAGACTAGCATATTACCTACATAGTTTGGGAGCTGCGATTGTTGAAGCAGGGAATAAACCGTACATTTTGTCTTAGGTACCGTATGTCATTGGGGTGGAGGTAGTTGTAGAAAAGGATATGTTTGGAAGCTGGCACAGTCAAAGAAGTGATAACGTGGGAAGACTATCATATTACCTACATAGTTTGGGAGCCGCGATTGTTAAAGCAGGGAATAAGGAGTTGCGGAAGATAAAATAGCCGTCGCCAATATTTTATGAAGTAAAAATGCCACTAATTATGCCCCTTGTTGCATTTCCTATGAGGTGCTATCAAAGAATAAGGAAAGATTATTAAAGTTTGTGGTATTCATGTTGGAGCTGCCGCTAAAGGGGAGCTGCTACTTATTTTTCTGTGACGTATAGGAGCTGAGATGATTTTCAGGTTAGTAGATGTACATGTTAAATAATTTCTGAACATTGCTTTAAGTTATGTAATGTGCAAAGTAATATTTGAAAGGTACATCTAGAATTTGCGCCTACATTTGCTTTAAATATTATCTGTATAGTTATTATTTGAAATTTATAAACTCTTCCAAAAACAAGTGGAAACTTTGCAATTATAGCTAGGTACATAAACCACTGGATTTAAAGTTTGAAATTGAAACTATATACCTTTACGAAAAATTCTTTGCAAGTTCTAGGATATTTTAGTGGTATCAGAGCTTAGAGCATGCCAGCCTGTTGGGTTATTGGATGACAAATATTTAATGAATCTGGAAGGCAAGGAATAGATCACTTTAGACTCCATGAGTGAAAGGGAAGCAATCAAATATGCCACCCTTCATTTAGATGGAGAGGCTCATGAGTGGCGGTACCGTTGGTTAGTGACTTTGGGACAAGAGAACATAACCTCCTATTCAGAATTAATGTAATGGTTGATAGACAGATTTAACAGGAAGGATCCAAAATTGCATTTTAGGGTGTTAGCACAACTTAAATAGGTTGGCTTAGTTGATTCATATATTTCAGAGTTTCGAAAGTTATCTATTTATGGTCACCAATGTGTCAAAAGACTCATAACACAGAATGATAGTTCTTTTTATGGAGGGATTATCAGAGCCACTTCGTGGTTGGATCAAAGCATTTGATCCTAGTTCTTTACAAGATGCTACCAAGAGGGCTAGGAACATGGAAAGTTAAGCCCCTAAAAACAAATTTCAGCCTAAGCCCTTCCAAGACATGAAAGATAATGAGAAACCTTTTCAGAAAGATTTGCCTAAAAAGAACTACATGGATGATGAGGTTCAAAATGAATTACGTAGAAAAAAAGTTATGTTTCAGCTGCAAAGAACCTTGGGAACTTGGCCATAGGTGTCTAGGAAAAGGTAAGGTTCACTGTATTGGGTTAGTTTTAGATGACGAGGAGGAAGGGAAGGGGGAAGGAGTTTAGGGCAGCAAACAAAGTGATTTTGAAAGTGAGCATGGGGAGAATAATGAGCACCCACTTAAGGAGGTTAAAGGTGGAACTATAGCTACTCTTTCGGGTACCCCTAGATTTGATTCCTTCAGAGTTTGTGGAGTTTTGCAGGGAAAACATGTGATTGTTTTAGTGGATAGTGGGGCAACCCACAACTTTATAGATTTAGCTTTGGTGGCAAAAAGGGGTATATAAACAGAGGATTTTGAGGGGTTTAATGTTATGGTCATAGATAGTTTTAATATGGCTTGTACCCAACAGGGGCCACAATTGAATATTACCTTAGGGAAATACATTGTTACTGATGATTTCTATGTTGTTGATTTAGGGAATACTAATGCTATATTGGGCATCCAGTGGCTTCACTCATTAGGGAATTATTCTCAGACTATGGAGTTGAAGTTCAAAGTGGATGGTAAGAAGGTTGTTTTGAGCGGTATGTCTAATGGTGCTCCTAGGACTGTGTCAAGAAAGAGAATGGAAAGTATTTTAGACATGGCAATGTGGCATGGGTAGCACAGTGTCTAATTTCAGCTAAGGCCCCTCCAAATGGTAGTGATCCGTGTCATGTGGATATTTAGACAATTTTGGATAATCACAACTCGGTACTTAGTGAGATCCCTCCATGGAGACCTTCAAATAGAGGGTTTGAGCATGTCATTGAGTTGGAGGAGGGCTCCAAGCCTATCATCACTACTCCTTATAGGCACCCTAAGAAATTTACGGAGGAGATAGAAAAATCCATTAATGAGTTATTGGATATGGGGCACATTAGACCTAGTTTGAGTCCCTTTGCTTCTTCAATTGTCATGGTGAAGAAGGATGAGACCATGGGGATGTTTATAAATTATTGCGCGTTGAACAAAAAGACCATTAAAAATAGATAACCCTATTCCCAAGATCGATGAGTTGTTGGATGAGTTGCACGGTGCAGTGAACTACTCCAAGATTGATCTTCGATCAGGGTATCATCAAATTAGAGTAAGGGAGCAGGACATTCATAAGACAACATCCAGGTGTCACTATGGGCACTAAGTTTGTGGTCATGCCCTTTAGTTTGATTAATTTTCCTGCCACCTTCCAGTTCTGTATGAACCATATTTTTAACAACTAGTTGAGGAGGTTTCTCTTGGTGTTCTTTGATGACATACTCATATACAATAGGACTTGGAACACTTGAGACATCTTGATGAGGTTCTGGTCATAATGGAGCCAGAGCCCTTGTATGCTAAGGCTTCCAAGTGTGAGTTTGGAATGACAAGGATCCTCTACTTGGGACACATGAATACTGTGTGAACAATGCTCAGGGTGTTCAGGTTCATCAGGAAAAGATACAACCAATTTTAGATTGGCCACCATCGAGGTGACTAACAGAGTTGCGAGACTTTTTTGGTTTGTGCAGCAATTACAAGAGCAATTACAAGAGATTCGTTAAGGGGTTTTCACAGCTAGGTGCACCCTTAATAGATCTCACCAAGAAAGGGGCTTTTAGGTGACGGATGAGGCTCAATAGGCATTTGACAAACTTAAAGAGGTGATGAGTACTCGTCTTGTGTTGTCTCTACCAGATTTCACTCAGCCTTTTTGTTGTTGTGCAATGTGTCGGGTGAGGGTATTGGAGGAGTATATAGACACCCTATTGCCTACAAGAGGCTCTATCCATCTATGATAAGGAGATGCTTGACATCATGTATGCATTAGCGAAGTTTAGACAATACTTGGTAGGTGGGAAATTTGTGGTCTGAATAGGCCGTGACAACTTGAAAAAGAATGTTGTTACTTATGCTCTTTCTAGGACGCCCACTGTTTGCTCTCTAGTAGAAATTTCAGTTGATTAGAAGGCTCACCTGTTGATGGAGTATTCCTAAAACACATTTGCATGTGAGATTACTGAAGGTAAAACTCAGGATGACAAATACAGGGTAGTAGATGATGTTAGTTACTACAAGGACAAAATTTACTTGGTTCTTGAGTTAAAGTTTAAGGAGAATATTTTTAGAGCCATCCACGATAGACCATTTGTAGAAGATCCAGGATATTTTTGAACTTACAAAGGGTAGAGAGAGGTTCTCATGGAAGGGCCTCAAGGATGATGTCTTTCGACATATTTGAGAATGCATAACTTGTTAGCAGAACAAGTCAGAACACACTTTTCTAGGCGGATTGCTTCAACCATTGCCTATTCTAGAGCAAAAATGGGAGAGTGTCTATGAACTTCATTATTGGTCTACCAAAGGTACAAGGTGGAGATTACATTTTTGTGGTAGTTGATTGGTTGACCAAGTTTGCAAATTTCTTTGCTATCACATTGAAGTATAAGGCGCCACAGGTTGCAGAGCTTTTCTTAGGGAGGTGTTCATAGTCCATGGATTGCCGAGAAATATAGTTAGTGACAAGGATAACAGGTTCCTCAGTGCTTTTTCCAGGAGCTATTCAAGTTAGTTGGCACCAAGTTAACCCCCAACACTAGTTACCACCCTTAGACGGATGGCCAAACACAAATTGTGAATAAATTGGTTGAGGGATATTTGCGTAACTATGTAGCGAGGAAGCAAAAGACTTGGATTAGGTGGTTGCATTTGGGCGAATACTATTACAATACCACCTATCACATGTCGATTGGGATGACTCCTTTCCGAGCTTTATATGGATATGATGCTCCATCATTTTTGGATCCAGGAGAGTCAGGACATCCTTAAGACACTTAAGGATGATCTTTAGAATGCCTAGAATCAGTAGAAATTATATGCAAATAGGCACAAAGTAGAGTGAATCTTTGAGGTGGTAGACTTGATTTTCTCACGTCTACAACCCCACAGACAATCTTCCTTGAAGAAAAGTGGTGCAAAAAAGTTTAAACCTTGCTTCGATGGCCCTTATAGGATTGGTTGGAGAGTGGGGGAAGTAGGATGTGAGCTAGAGCTGGTAGAGGATAGTAGGATCCATAATGTTTTTCATGTATCATGCCTCAAAAAGGCACTAGGGTGGCATATTACACCTTCATTAGAGCTTCCACCCTTGGACAAGGAGGGAAAATTGGTTTTGGCATTTGATGAGATTCTAGTTGTCAGAGAGAGGAGATTGAGGAGCAGAGTAATCAAGGAGTATCTTATTAGATGGAGAGCTTTGCCCATGAAGGATGCCACTTGGGAGGGTGAACAAATTCTTTAGCATCTTAATCTGCAATTGTTTGAGGGCAAGCAATTTTGGGAAGGCGGGATTGTAATGTCCCTTTTCAAGGAGTAATTTGGAGCAACTAACTAGCCTATTTTATTCAAGTAAAAGGTAATAATTTAATTTAATTATTTAACATTATCCAACTAGACACCTTTTATGGGTTATATTGTTTAATTAATCTAATAAAGTTTTATAAAGCGACTAAGTGAAATATTTAAAGTAGATTAATAAAGTCACTTTATTTCTCGGAATTCACGTAAAATATTAAAAGAGCGAGAATTCGAAAAGTTTGTGGGGTTTTGATAAAAGAGGATTTTGGGAGGTCATTTGGAGTCTAGATTGTGCTCGATTGTTTTCTTGATGAAATTGAAGAGTTCTTGGAGAAACAAACCTTTGGACAAAAACTTGAGGGGTACTAGTTTTGGTAGTGCAAGATTCTACCCTAGGTAGTTGTTGAAGATATCATTCAAATTTCTGGCAGTGGATTTAATAGTTGGAGTTTCTTTTTTGAAATTTTGAATCTTTCTTCCAAGACAAATTTTTAAGTTTGAAGAATAATTGTGAAAGGAAGAATGGTTTGAGAAAATATCTATTTTTCCCTACATCACTATACAGCTGTACATTGTGGATACATGGTTGCTATTTTCCATGAAGGCGTCTATTTGAGTAAGGGGCGATTGGTTGAAGACTTGGACATACCAAATATTTCAAATATATTAATTGCTGAATTGGGGAGTAAAATTGCATCGTACATTTTGTCCTAGGTACCGTATGACATTGGGGTGGAGGTAGTTGCAGAAAGGGATACGTTTGGAAGCTGGCACAGTCAAAGAAGTGATGACGTGGGAAGACTAGCATATTACCTACATAGTTTGGGAGCCGCGTTTGTTGAAGCAGGGAATAAGGAGTTGAGGAAGATAAAATAGCTGTCGCCAATATTTTATGAAAGAATAAGGAAAGATTATTAAAGTTTGTGGTATTCATGTTGGAGCCGCTGCTAAAGGGGAGCTTCTACATATTATTCTGTGACGTATAGGAGCTGAGATCATTTACAGGTTAGCAGATATACATGTTAAATAATTTCTGAACATTGCTTTAACTTATGTAATGTGCTAAGTAATATTTGAAAGTTACATCCAGAATTTGTGCCTGCATTTGCTTTAAATATTATCTGTATAGTTATTATCTGAAATTTATAAACTCTTCCAAAAACAAGTGGAAACTCTGCAAGTATAGCTAGGTACATAAACCACTGGACGAAAAGTCTGAAATTGAAACTATATAAGTTCACAAAAAGTTCTGTGCAAATTGGCCTAGGATATTTCAGTGGTATCAGAGCTTAGAGCATGCCAGCCTGTTGGGTTATTGGATGACTAAAATATTTACTGAATCTGAAAGGCAGGGAATGAATCTGTGAAGTGAACTTTGATCAAAGGACATCTTTCATAATTGTATGGAGTGGTTAGTGGGAATGGATTCCTCTCTAACCGTATCTTCTTACAGAAGTCTATTCACAATGCTGTTCCCTAGCTCTATATCTCTATGTGGGTGGCAGTTGATGCCCTTGGTTACTTGTTTTATTTTCTTTGTTTCTTGTTGTTTTCTTCATGGTAGATGATATTGTTGAGACCTGAGACTTTCTTGCAGTGTTGGTTTTTTATTTTCGTTTGTAAACAAGGAATTGAAGGATTTGTTGGAAGGTTGGATAAGATCATTTCAGTGATTTCTGGTACATTTTTTTGCTTTCTTTTTATTTGTAGCCAAGCTAGTTTTGTGTTCAAGGTTGGTTCTATTTGGTTTGTGCTCCATTTTGTATGATTATCTACCTCTCTTTGTAGATGTATTCCTGTTGTTTGTTCATCTAGGATTCTAGATAGTCCTCATTGTAATTTTGGAACAATGGTTTGAGTTTGGTGTCAACTTTCTTTTATCTAGTCACTCCTTTGTTTGATTAATACTGCAAAAAAGCATTGGTTTCTACTTACTTTTAATGTTTTTTTAATTTGCAGTACCAACACTAATGTTGTGGGTAAATCGTCATTTTCTCTGCATAGGACTATCTTTTCTTGCTATAAAGTTGTAAGTCATAATAGGACTTACCAAGCCTTTGAGAAACTTGAAACTGTATTTTCAAGTGACTAAAGATTTGGAGAAACTTGAAGTTGCATTTTCAAGTGACTCAAGGCTAGGAGAGTTTGAGAAAAAAACTGAACAGATGCCAAAGTATAGAAAAATTGTATAACTCAGCTATTCTGATCATTTTTTCTTGAGCAGCAGCAAGGTTTAAAGACATAATTGAATTACATTTTGATAAGATATGTTAAGCATGAATCTGTTTGGTTGGATAATTCTGAAGTAAATTTTGGAATGTAAAGAAGGATTTGTTTTGTGAAAATTTCCTATATTTTAGTATTCCTCTATTTTGGTCTCTGTGGGTTCACTCAGAACCAGAGTTTAGCTACTACAATGGTTGCAATATCCAATCTCTTGGGTAGATTAGGAAATCATACCCTAAGGTGTTTGAAGTTGAGCACTATATCCTATCTACCAATCTTCAAGTTAGTGAAATCTTGTGGAATGCGAAAAGGTTTTGTTTTGAACTTCTGTGAATATTCTTTATTGTTTTTCATTCTATATTTTATCATTTTATCATTTTGGTCATGCTGAGTTTACTCAGAGCCAGAGTCTAGTTACAATGGTTGCAATACTGATCTCTCTGGCAGATTAGGAAATCACATCCTATCTATCAATCTTCAAGTTAGAAAAATCTCGAGGCATATGTTGAATTTGAATGTTTATTCTGACACAAAAAGAACATAAAATTGGCCAATTTTAAGTGAAACTATAAAATTTCCCATACATTTTGAAATCTCCATTCTTTTCAGAAAATAATATGCTGTACAAAATGTAAAGTTCCACAATCAAGCCCAAGAGCCTTATCCCTGTGCATTTCAAAATATGGTCTTCTAACTTCCTCTTCAAGAGGGGTTTCATGAAAGATTATTTCTGGATTCTGAGATAATTTTAGGAATATGTTTTAGGAAAAATCCCAACTTTCCATTATTGGCCTGAATATTTTATCATGCAAGCATGACAATTATAAATGACCTGGTAGACTCATTTTTTTTTACTTGTTGATGGTGTCATCTTTAATGAAATAAATAACTTTATCTTTTCAATGTAGTAGTTGTTAATCTGCCCTCAAAATTGGTGTTTTTTTTGGAACTATTGCACAGATATGATGCGACTTTGGAATTTTCTGAAGTAATTTTTGGAGCAGAGAAAGAGTTTGAGGTGTCCCATTTGGAGAAATGTGAAATGTGCAATGGTACTGGAGCAAAGAGGGGCTCAAGGCCAAAGAAATGCTCAACTTGTGGGGGCAGGGGTCAAGTGATGCGAACACAAGAAACACCGTTTGGCTTGTTTTCACAGGTTTGAACAGCATTGTAAATTCTAGTGTTCATTTTGATTCCCTTGTTTTCATATCTACTAAGTAAAAATAGCATCGTTGCTGTTTTGTTTTCCATTTTATCACGCAAAGTGGTGCCAATGCTTTATATTAAATCTCAGTTTCTTTTCCTTTATGCTAATCTTTCTCTCTTTCCCTTTTTTATCTTTTCCAGGTTATGGTAAATGTTAATTGTTGCCTGTGCTTTATATTCTGTGTATGGATTATTAGGTCTCAATCTGTCCAAACTGTGGAGGTGAAGGTGAAACCATATCAGATTACTGCCGAACATGTGCTGGTGACGGCCGAGTTCAAGTGAGAAAAGATTTGAGAGTAAAAATTCCTGCAGGAGTTGACAGTGGTAGTACCATTCGTGTACGAGGGGAAGGTGATGCAGGACCAAAAGGGTTAGCTACTTTTTGTTTTTTAAAATTTAGGTTTTTTTTTATAGAAGCGGTAATAGCTACATTGACACTTATGCGAAATATCAACCATGTTTAATTGAATTGAAGAGTTTTCTATTTCACGTTTTCTGAAAGTAGCAACTGCAATTTTTGTTTATTTCACAATTCTATGCTGTCTTGTTTAGCAAAGCTTCTTTTATTCCTCATTTGTGGTTTCGTTGGAAGAGAAAGCTTCACTTTATGGTATAGACTCTAAAGGTTTCCTAATGGGAAATAAAATGGATGTGGATATGATTAAATCAAATGAGATTTAAAGTATTGTCTGGTTATATATGAGGTGGTTTTAATTTGTTACCTGAAGACTCTGATCTCAGAATGACATGAAGTAGCTAAGCTTACCTTGGAGAATATTACATGAAGATATCTTTAAATATTAAGAAAAAAGTGTCATGAAATGTTCAATCAATAGCTGTGTTCCACAGCGTTTCGGGGACGGGGACGGGGGGACGGCAGGGGACGAGTTTCGGGGACGGCAGTCCAAGGGCAGATTTTTGGGGACGGCGGGGGGACGGCGATATAGAAATTTTTCAAAATATATATATATATATATATATACACACAATTACATATATATATGAATTTTTAAAAATATATTATATAGAGAGAGAGAAAGAGAGCAATTTGAAATATCAAATATGTGCAACAATTTCAATATGACAATAAATGCATAGATAAAGAGTATAACAACAGTATAACAACAATATAGCAATAGTATAACAACAATATAAACATAAAGGTAAACACTAACAGCAATGCCAATAACTTAAACAATTAAATATAAAAGCATTTTGTTCAAGTTTTAACACTAAAGTTAAATAACTCAAAGATCAACGTCTCAAACTTTAAAGTTTAAATACAACAATCTGTCAATCTATGACACTATGCCTCATTCGGGCTATCAATATCAAAAGCACTATCTGTGTCACTGTCACTCTCTGCCTGAAGTGGATCATCCAAAGGAAGGCCAACCATTCCCAGTTGCACCTCCTCCTCATCAATCTGCCTAACTAGTTTGTTTAAAAATAATAGTTTGTTTAAAAATCAATTTTATTATTCGTAATTTTTTATTTAATTTTACAATAATATTAAAATTTTAAATAGTTATGCTTATTTTAATTTAATTTTATTATTTTATTATTTTAAATTTAAACTAAATAATAGTTTGTTTAAAAATTCATTTTATTACTCGTAATTTTTTTTTAATTTGACAATAAATTATAATATTAAATAGTTATGCTTAAAAATTAAATGTTTTATCAAATTTTTATTTAATGAAATATAATAATATTTAATATTTATTATTTATTAATTATCACGCAATTTTATTTTATTTCATAATATAATTAACTTACAAGCAATTAAAAATTAATTTTTTTATCAAATATGATGAAATATTTAATATTATTAAGCAATTTTTATTTAATTTGTCAAAAATTAAAAGATTTTTTTACTTTGACAAAAGGGGGACTCCTGGGCGTCCCCGATACGATTGGGGGACTTCTAGCCGTCCCCTAGCCGTTTCGGGGCGCCTAGGCGTCCCCTTTTATTTTCCAGCCGTCCCCTTTTTGGGGACGCGTTTCCTGCCGTCCCCCAGTTTTCAAAAATCAGGGGACGCAGAAGTCCCCCGTTCAGCCGCGAGGGCGAGGGGGGTTTGGGTGGGGGCGCGTCCCCGTGTAACACAATCAATAGGCAAATATAACACCCATGGTGTTGTCTGCTATGTTCCACGGCATTTCGGGGGATTTGGACTGTAGGGGAAGGTGGGATGCAATAGCTGCCCCCTGCCATCACCCAAAAATACCCCCTTGGACTGCCATCCCTGAAATGTGTTCCACCGTGGCTTGGTGTCCCCATCGCCGGAATGCTATGGAACATACTAAACAACACAATTGGCGACATATTGCCTATTGATTGACCATTTCATGACATGTTTTTTTAATCTTTAAAGAGATCTTCACATGATATGGAAATAGAAATTTCTGATGTCTTTGTTCACTATTTTTGTTGCAACAAAAGGCCTTGAGGATACAAAAATATAAATGAAAGTGTAATAACAACGTACATTTTTACAACTGTATGCTCTCATTTGATATATGCGTGGTTCCACTTTACATCTGTATGCAATCACACTTTTGCTCATTCTACACCTGTATATTGTCATTTTTTAATACTCCGCTCTGCTACAGCTGTATACAGTCATATAATTACTCATAGTTGAAAAATACAATTGTATGTTGATCATTCAAGTGGGGTATGGTGCCATTCCGTGAATCCATAGTTGTATGCAGTCATTCAAAAACCGTAAATTTTCTTTCCATGGTTGCATGCGGTAACAATTTTCCATTGACGAACATAATAACAAAAGTATGTTGTCATCACATTTTCATTGTACAGTTGTATGGTGTGTTTCTTCAACAGTTGTACACTTTCATTCTGTAGCTGCATGCAGTCATTCAAAAGTTTCACACTTTCTTTTAACAGTTGTATGCAATTGTATATTTGCTCCTTGTACATCAGATTTTTTATGTAATTAAAAAAAATTCAAACTGCTGGGGGGACTTTTGACCATCCCTGAGAATGTTGCGAAATGTCTCAGATGTTCCCGGCCATCTTGGGGTTGCATCCCTGGTTTCCCCAGTGACAGAGGATGACCAAAGGATATCCCCCACCATCCCACTATATTGGGGACATTGGGGGAACAAGGGCACGGGTTTGGAGGAAGGAGGGGGGAGGGTGTCCCTATGTAACCCTAGTTGTTGGTTAACATAAAAAATTCTTTGTATGTTTTGATTATGGACTTTTGGGAGTTAAATTTTTAAATCATATGTTTTCTTACTGTGGTTATGAGCCCTGGAACGGTTTTAAAATGTCTCAAATGATTCCTTATACTTTGAAGCGAAGTTACCCAATCAGAATGGATGCAGGTACAAATATGTGGGTACGGGGCAATTTTTTTAAGGTGACTAGGTACATCCATACAAAAAATAAATCATAAATATATAATAATAGATAAATAATAATAAATAAATAAATATGTAGCAAAAAATATAATATAAAGTATAAACAAATAATTCTAATATATTAAAATGTTATATATAATGTTGTCTGCAAAAATGTGCGATAGTGGCGAAGAGACTCGATCAAAAAGGAAGATAGTGAAGGTGAACAAAAGGAATTAAGACGAAAGGAGCAGATCTTGCCCATTCAAACAATTGACATCTTGGAGGAAATTGCAAAAGATGATGAAATGTTGTTAAACACAACAATTATATGTCGATTCATAGGTCCAAGATTTAAAAGAGATCGTATTATCTCTTTGGCTGTAGAAAACTAGCAATTGCAATTTGTAATCAAATTTTTACCGAAAGGGTTTTTTGTGACAGTTTTTCTGATGGAATAAGAAAGGGAAGAGATCTTGTTGTGAGGAGTATGGAAAATGGGTGAGATACCATTATACATGCAAAAATGGACTTTGAACTTTAACCCTACCCAATATTGTCCCTATGATGGTTCGATCTAGATTCGATTGTATAACCTACCTCTAGAATTTTGGTCGGAAGAATGTTTGGCTAAAATTGGAAGATCCATGGGGACCTTAACGGAAATTGACACAAAGATTTTGGAGAAGGATTCGTATGTGTATGCCAAAGTCCAAGTTGCAGTGATTAAGGAAATCCTAGAGGAAGTGTCTCTCAGATCGACAAACAATCACTGGATTCAGACATTAGAAATTGAAGACCCAAATTTTTTCTGTCTGAATTACAGAAGTAGAGATCACGTGACAAATTGATGCACTAGATTAATAAGGATGATAGAAGTTTGGATATCGAAAAGTCTAGATAAACACCCAAAAAAAATAGAGCATAAAATGGATAACACGCCAGAGGAAAAGCAAGCCACACACAAAGAACAACACAAAACAACAATTAGGCAAGAAGGAAATTGTAAAACTCATGAGTTTTTATGAGTGTTCTTGGCCTAATATTGGGACACAATGTTGTAGCACTACTTAAAATCCCTCCATGTGCCTGCCGTTGGGATTGTTGGGGGCAAATAACTCAAAGAACTCAAATGGCCCCGGAATCTAGAAACAATCTCAAAGATAAGGGAGAATTGCAATAGGCAACAAGAAAACCCTAATATGGAAATGAAATCAGATGAGGAGCAATGGTCGGAGGAAGATGGATCAAACTATGATAAATTGGGGATCACTGATTTGAGATGTATCTCCCAATTGGCCTCCAAAGTACCAAATTGTAATATTGAAAAGGAAGAGAAGAAGGAAGGAAAACACATAGATAGAAGAGAGATGAATTTTCCTAGGAAAAAGGCTTATCGAGTATCAAAGAGTTTTTGTTGAAATCTAAGGGAGGAAACCCGTCTCTTGAGAGCAATGAAGATTGCGACCTGGAATGTTAGGGGCTTAAATGCCCCTAACAAATGACTGTTGGGATTAAGGTGTCTTAACCTTAGTGAGTCCCATGATTAATTCATTAATTATTTGCCCCTAAGTTGCTGATTTAATTTATTAAATGCAATAATACTTGTTTCCAAATTGCTAAGTCACTTTCTGGGACCCAACGGGGTGGAAGCAAGTGTATGCGGGGCCCACTTGTGTGCTAGTTTATCTCTTTGGAAAAGTGGAAGCAAGGGAAAGTGACACTTGTCACTTGGGCGGCCATTTGAGCTTGGAGAATTGTTAAAACCTCTAGGATGAGCACCCTTATGCCATGTGGCATGTTGTTGATTGAAGCTTGAAGAGGAAACTTGCTTAACGGAGATTGTCACTCGGAGTGACTATGCGTTGTGGGTGAGTTATATTTTGGCAGTAAATTTGATTTTCTCTATGGACGTCTAGCTTGTTGCTTTATTTTTTGGAGCTGCAAGCCTTGCATGTCCTTGCATGTTGTTGCATGTTGGTGCATGTATGCGCATGTTTGACATGTCGATTTTAGTTTGCATGCATGCATAGACTGGGAGATTGACACATGGCAAAAATCAACGCCCATGTATGAGAAGTGTTTATTAATGCCTTAGTGCATTTTTTTGTAGAGCTTGATTGTAATTTTCTGAGACATTGTTATGTTGCCGGATTCACTCTAGAATTTGTATCATAGTGAATCAACACTTGCAAGAGCATAGACTCAGAACATTGTATTCTAATCTCTTTTTTATTGGATTACAATTGATCTGTGCTTTGGTGTGTGGGTTTTTCTTGAAAGGGTTTTCCCACGTAAATTCTGTGTTGTGCGTTTTAATGGTTTAAATATGAAATTAATCTAACTGCATGTGCATTCTTAAGTGAAACTGTAAAAGTTAAAGATTTGAAGCAAAGTTTTGCAACTCCTCTCCTGATTGATTTGCATTAGGGAAGCGTTTCCGCACTTGACTTTCCTTTCAACAACATCAGACCAAACGCCAAATTGAAAATATGTTGGTCGAAATCATATTACTGCAAGAACCAAACTTAGAACAAATGAATACTCAACTCACCAACTTTCAAAATTTTGGATGGGATAGCTACTTCATGGATGCTACAGGTGTTGTTGGTGGTTTGGGCATACTCTGGAGCATAGTTGAAAAACGCGCCAATAACTCGCAGGACGCGTGAGTAATCGCGTTGCAGAGAGGGCGGTGAGTAAGTCGCACAATAATTCGCACCCGTGTAAATGCATTTACATGCCGCGATTTCAATGAAAAAACGCGCAAAAAATCGCGCTTTCTCGAGGTAAAATTGCGCTTAGGGTTTTCAACTTAATATTTAAGCAAATACCTCACACCAAAAAAAACGCGTGCCATCTTTGCTCGGGATTTCAGCGTTTTTCTTGCCATCCATGGCACGACTAGGGCATGGCAACGGCGACGCAGCACAGAAGGGATTCAAGTTGATTATTTAGATTTCATCGGATCACAAAAATGTTAATTTGCTGCTTGCATTCACTCTCAAACGCATTCATGCATTCACAGTATTATTTTTTATTTCAAATTTCATGATTTCTTTTTTGAGTTATTTTGGTCGATGTCATAGTATTACAGCATTAAAACATAATATAAATTTTATAAGTATTAATTTTATAAGTAATAGTTATTATAGTATTATGGTATATAAATTTTATATAATATTAATTTTATTAAGAATTTAACTATTACGAATTAAGTATTACTGCATAATACTTTAAACTTTTAATATTTAAAGTTAAACTTATATATTAAATAATACTTTAAATTAAAAAAATAAAAAATAATAATAATATTTTAAACTTTTATTATTTAAAATTAAACTTATATATTAAATTATTAATTATATTATTATAAATATAAGTTTGAGTTTAAATATAATTATTAATATATAAAATTTGAATACAGTTTTACAATATTAAAGTATTACTATAAAAATGTAAATATTAATTTTATTCAGTATTAATTTTATACGGTATTATATTATAGTATAAAAATACAAATATTAATTTAAAGTTATCTATATAAAATTAAATATTTGCATTTTATAAAGTTATCGAATTTTATATGTGTGTTTTTGAAGAATATATTAAAAAATTGTGTATTTTCAAATGTTCGATAAATTTGCCGAGTTATTGCCGAATTTTTCCTCGAGTTTTTGCCGAGTCACGAGTTTTCAAAAATTTTGGGCCTGCCGAGTTATTGCCGAGTCCGAGTTTTTGAACTATGCTCTGGAGACCAAACAAGGTTGCAATCCACATTATCAATGAAGAAACAAATTGGATCATGTGCTAGGTACGGAGTTGGTCTTCTAATTTATAATTTCTTTTATTCAATGTATATGGACCAATAAGAAATCAAGATAAAGTTAAATTATGGGACTCTTTAAGTGTTGAAATATCATATCATAATGGAGAAAAATAATTATCGGGGGGTGATTTCAATGCAATTTTGAGAATGGAAGAAAAAAGTGGGGGTCTGTTATTAGAACCCCCTTCTATGAAATATGTCAAGAAGTTTTGGAGAATACAAGATTGGGGGATGTGATTTCCAAAAAGGGGTCCTATACTTGGACAAATTGCCGAAAGGGGTTTAGAAATATCTTAGAAAGATTGGACCATTTGTTATACACTACCCGATGGCTCAATTTTTCCACAATATTGGAATAAAAAAGTATGCCCTTCTTTGGATCCGATCATTTTCTTGTAGAGTTGTCAATCAAAGAAGATTCTCCGCCATGAAGTTGCTTCAAGTTCAAAAGGATGTTGTTTTGTCATGAGGATCTGGTATACCTTATAAAAGAATGGTGGCAAATAACCCCCATAACAATTGGTACAAAAAGCTATAAATTTGTCAACAAGATTCAACATATCAAAGGCAAATTTAAGGAATGGAACAAGCTTTCATTTAAAAAACATATTTGAAGAGAAAAATAGGATTGAACAGGAACTTAATAGATTTGAATGATAAAGTCATCGCAACAGGAATGTATATTGAAGACTATGCAAAGGAGAAAAAATTACTAGAAGGTCACACAAAACTTCTGGCAAGGGAGGAATAATATTGGAGATCAAAATCATGGGAACCGTGGTTGATGGATGGCGATGCAAACATCAAGTTCTTTCACAATTCAACAAAAATCAGAAGGTTCCAAAATAAAATTGAGACAATAAATTGCCCAAATGGTCAAGCCACGAACTCAATAATAAAAATTCAAGTTGAGGCTGTCAACATTTTCAAGAATGTTTTAGCTCTGGATGGGGCGGTAGATAACTTAGAGATTGTCAAAATTTTAGACAATATCCTGTTGTTAATAACAAATGATAACAATGAAATGTTAATAACCCCATTTATTGAAGAAGAAATAAAGCAGGCAACATTTCAATTACATCTAGAGAAATCACCCGGTCCAGATTGCTTCCTTGTGCTCTTTCATCACAAATGTTGGCAATTTATTGTTAAGGGGTGTGGGAAATAGCTGAAGATTTCAGGAAAAAGAAAATATTTATAAAAGACATGAATAACACTTTGGTCGCTCTCATCCCTAAGTAGATTGAATGCACGTCTTTCACAGGATTTGGGCTGATTGCTTTGTGCAAGACAATGCACAAAATTATAGCCAAAGCATTGTAAAACAAATTGAAATTGACACTTGGTCACATAATATCGGTCAGCCAGAAAGGATTCACCTCAGGTAGGGATATTTTAGACAGTATTATTGTAATGAAGCAATACATATTGTCATGTCCCCGAAATTGTAACACTAAAATATAAAGCATTGAAATACAAACAAATGAATAAAATAAATAACAGTATAAATACTAAAAATATAAATATAAAAATATTAACAACATAAATATTATTATAATTATAATGTAATATTATAAATATTTATATATTAATAGATATATAAAATATGAACATAAACAACAGTAATTATAATAAGTCTAAAGGTGACTATAAATTAACATATTAAAACCGGTAGCTATTTATCCTAGAAAATCAAGGCAGCGATCATTTATAGAGCAGCGATTACTTCCTATTAAAAACACAGTGATCATGATTATCACCTATAACAGCAGCACTCAGCAGTAATAAATATATATAGGACAGTGATAAGGTTAATGTGGGGGAGTTTGAATAAAAGCAGCAATCAATATTAGTTAAAACTATGGTTAATAAAAGGGCTAAGGGTGTAATGTTCCGGACTAGGGTAGGGTGATATTTTCGATTTCTCTTAGTTTGACAGATGATTCATTTTGTCAAACTTGATATATTTCATTGCACAAGTTTAAACAATTTCTGTACTCCATTTCTTTGCATTAACTGAATATGACTATATATATATATATACAGAGATAGCTTTCAAACTCATACAGGACCTTTCTGAACAATATAATGGAGCAGATTTGCATATATAATCACTCAGAAATCTACTTCTTTCTTTCACAAATATGACGGATATACAATGAAGCAACTCAGAAATATATTTCCAGAACTAATATATGATTTTCTATGGAATGCACAGATGCTGTTTTGAATAGAATATTGCTCAGAGATTACAGCAACTACATTCAAGTTCACAATCAGATTGAGATGAATATTACAGACCTTTACAAACATTCAAGTGATGGCAATGAGCCAATGGCTAGCACTAGAACCCAGAAATACATACAGCCATACATAATCTCAGATTTACTTATATATTCAGTCCTGAATATTCAATATCAGCAATTGCAATGAACTTAACCAACCTGGGAACCATCGTCAGACCTGAAGGTTAATCACAGCAGTCTGGAAAGTGACAGAGAACCCAAAATATAACCACATCCAGCCCTAATAGACCTCCAGCAACCTTCAGAAGGTCAATATAAGCTCCCAGATTCACTCATGTAGCCTCTATGCTCCAAATCAACCCTCCCTTTAGCAATGTCAGGTCATGAAATCCCCCTCAACACAGTCTGGTAATTGTAACAGCAGTGTACAAGATGAGTTCTGGGCAATAACAACACACGTCCCCTCTGAATGATCACCTACAGGTTCACAAAGAGCAGCAAATATCTTCAGGCAGGTCATGCAACTGCCAAGAGAGAAACACATCCAGAATGAAGTCTAGCGCTCAGCAAATGAAAATACATGTCCTCAGCAAGCTCACGGAATGGACAAATAAAATTCCAGTATTGAATTTAATTGATCTCATAATCTGGTGACCAGCTCCAGCCAAATATTAGATAATGTAATATGCCCGACATCCTTCAATTCATGTCCATAATAACAAATAGAAGTATCGAATGATTACACTACACAACTAGGCACCTTCCGTGTCTTACATTCTTCAAGTTTCTCTGCCTTAATTAATATTCAAATCCCCCATATAATGAACCACGATTTTATGAAGAATATTCCCGTCAACTTAAGATCGATGCATGCAAAATATAATGATCTTTATGAGAGGCGCAATTTCACTTAGTGAGAACCACTTTGTCTTTATGCCACAAAAGCTTATTTGTTTTCCTATCTGCAGCCGTTGTCTTGTCTGCAATTACCCAAAAGCCTTCGATTGGTCTCTATTCTCAATCTTTTCCCCGTTTGTCTCTTCTGACCCCAGGTGAGAGTCCCAGTCAGCAATCTTTTATTCCTTCTTAAACAGCTAATAATTTATTCTACATTCAAATTCCCCTCAAATAATCGACCAAGCAGGCAAGCAGCTAAGTCATCAATACTTTAATATTTATTCATAAACTCTGTAGAAACCCTGAATGGATTCCTCAACAATCTCCAGCTAGGGTAGATAGTTTCACTACTGAATTTGGAACCCGTAGGATAACCCTCCTAGGGTTTCGAACTCCAAAGAGCTCCTCCAATCTTCAAACCACAATGGAAATAATAAACCAGAAATTGTGAGAGAATGAGCTCTCAAATTATATTTATAATACCTTGTTGCACTTTTAGGATTTTCCCGCCTAAATTACTTAATACACTTTTGTAAAGTAACTTTATTAATTTATTATTAAAATATGTCACAAAGTGACTTTATAACCATTTAATATTACCCTTTTAACTTTGCACTTTTTCCTGGTAACATTAAATAATTAAAATAAGTATTATTCCTTAGGCGGCCAGAAAACGGGGACATTACAAAGGGTTAGTTAATAAGAAGTAATAATTAAAAAATAGTCATGACTCTTTCCAAAGAGTGTTTCTATTGTTAATGAATGTGACTTCCCATCATGGAAGATATAAAAGGGAAAATATATCTACCATTAGGAAAAAAAAGGAAATAAGTCTAATATGGACAGACCGGCAAATATAATTAAATCTGCATTCAGAACAGCAGAGATAATCAGGGAATGAAGGAATAAATAAGAGATTTGGAATATATATTTCTGAGTATTAAGGAAGGAATATCCATCCATGGACAACAGATATATGAAGAGAAAATAAGAAGATAAAGACACCGAGATATAAACAGCGAATGGAGGAGAAAATAAATAGGGAGTTTGGTACATATTCCTGAGTACTGCAGCAGACAATCAGATAAGTTCATATATATATATTTACAATAATGATGCTTGCAGCAGTTATTGGGCCTTGTAAAGTAATTACGGTTCTATATGAATATGGATGATAGATTCTTAAGCATTTGAATTACACTAACAATGCCTTCTGAATATTAAGAATAGATCGATTAAGGAGAAGAAACAGTACTGCAGCAGACAATCAGATAAGTTCATATATATATATTTACAATAATGATGCTTGCAGCAGTTATTGGGCCTTGTAAAGTAATTACGGTTCTATATGAATATGGATGATAGATTCTTAAGCATTTGAATTACACTAACAATGCCTTCTGAATATTAAGAATAGATCGATTAAGGAGAAGAAACATACAGCCCAGGAAACAAGAGAGAATCAGTCCAGTTCATCACCACAGATTTGCTATTATCAGGTATTTTCTGCAAATCATTGTTTACATGTGTATGCATATTGCCTATATGATAATAATAATATTTAATGAATGATTTCTTGTGATAGAATAGGTGATTTGCTTGATTGTTTGAAATCCATCTTGTAGGATGGGCCTGGGGTGGACTGGTAGATAGGCTAAGTAAGGAAGCTTACGCAGAGAGCCGACAAAGCTCACTTACGACCTGTTGGTGTACGTTTTATCATCCACCGAACACACAGAATAAAATGTCCAAAGACACTCTATCCTCTCTTGAAAAACCACCGCGTATGCTAAGATTGCGAGAAGATCATATGGCGATTCCAAGGTTTCTTTTGTCAGGTTTTGACGCGTGGATAAGCTCAATGGGTGTTGTGATTTGCTGGTAATACACAAAGGGACTTACGCTAGGCTATTTCTTCACAAGTTTGGGACTTAGGCAGATTTATCATTAAAGCTTCTCTTTAATTAGGACTTCAATTTGGATCTCAAAAATAGCAAAAAGATAAGGGTTTAGGGGGATCTATTCTACGCCTAAGAATTTAAGAGACAGTAAGGATTCGGTGAAAGGAATAAACCACACTTTGTTTCGCCTCTTGCTGGACAACATACGCAAAGTGGGTGCAATCTTCAAGGAGATGTGATTGTAATTTTCAAATCTCGAATGAGACCGAAGTTAGGCGTCCACAATTACAAGCTCAGGCTAACTTTACGCATCGAATGCAAATCATCCATTCGAAGAAAGTATGAGCAATATTTCACCATTGAATCTATACGATCAATCTCTCATTGACTTAACCAACTTTCAAAGCAAATTCTACTTAATCTAATTCTAACTCTAATCTATGGTGGAAGAAGATATGCAACCTCGCTTACTATTTGACAATAAAAGTTATTCAAAGCAAATCATGCATAAGAGCTTTTATTATCGGAAATAGTCTCAATGCAACAATCTCATATACTGTCTCCACACTTTACAAATGAGGGGGCGAACTCAATTTATAGGCTCCCCAATTACAATTCAGTGGCCAAGATTGATTTCGGATCAACGACCGAGATTACAAAATAAAACCCTAATTAGGGTTTGTCACCTTCAACCAATGAGAAAATTACATTTGAGGACACTTGTCCTTTTTGCTAAATATAAATCAACAATAAAATAGAAAGTTGTTGCATGTTGATTTGGAACAATTTGATTGGTTGGAAGATGACGAGGCGGCACCTCAACGTGCTAGATGCCTTCCTTGGTCGTTTCTTTTCTCTTCCACGTGCTTGCCTTAGGATATTTTCCTTGCCGATGACTCTGTCCCTTGTGCTTGTTCCTTCCTAGCTGTGATCTTGGATTCCTTTTGAGACTTTGATTTCTTCTTCTTGCCTGTACTGGAATCTTTGAGGTCTGGAAGTCTCCCCTTGGAGCAGGTGTCTAGACTTGAAGTTGGTTGCTTTGAACTTCCTCCTGCTTGAACTGGGTTGATGTTATTACTTTGGATTTCCTCTTTGAATTCTCCATTTGTGTCGAGAAATTGTCTAAGTATGGAAATCTGTTTGGAACACTCTTATTGTCACCATCTGATTCTGATTGGAAGCTTGTCTTTAATTCTTCAGGAGATGAAATCCTTCCAAGATGTCTGGATATTCTTTCAAGTGTCTTGAATTTGGAGAAGAATGCCTCTGCGCTTTCGCCATAATGGAGGAAATTGGAATTTCCTCTGTGAAGTATTTCCTAGACTTAGCCAAGTTTTGGCTATTCAGGTTCATTTTGTAACATCTTCATCTGGACCATTCAACACTTAGCCAAGACTTTGGCCATCTCCATGCTCGAACAAACTTTGCCTGTGGATTTGCCTTCAATTCTGAATTTGGCTTGTGCTATGTAGGACAAATTCCATCTCTGGACAAGGATTTTATTCATTTCCTCTTTACTCCTCTTCATCCTTCCTGTTTTCTGTCCAACACTTAGTGAATTCTTCTCCCCAAGGTATCAACACTTGGCCAATTTTCTGAGTTTTAGCCAATTTTCTCATCCTCTCCTTGGGCGGACTTCACATGAGCTTGGACGTTTTCTCTCTCGGCCTAAGTCTGACTTCAAGCCACTTTGGACAAACATCCCTGGGGAAAAGTCGAACTTTCTCTAGTGCTTACCATCTTTTCTCTTACATTGGGGCGAACTTTCTCAACACTTTGACATTTCTTTTCTTGGTCTAGGTCGGACTTTGCATAATGTTTGCCATTGTACTTGGCGGATCTTATGGATGTTCGGACATACCTTCTCCAAGCAAAGTTGGACTTTGTAAAGGTTTGGACATGATGTGCTTGGGAAAATTCAGACTTTCTTGTGCCGTCCACCCATTGAGCAAGGTCGGACTTCACTGGTGCCTTTCCAAATTGTTTTGAATTTTTTTACTTAGCCAATTCTTTGAGTTTCCTTGGCTGGGCGGACTTCATCAAGCCTGGGACAAGTGCATGGCGGACTTTGAGAACTTCTTTCCATTTATCTTCCCACGGTAAGGCGGACCTAGAGATTTCTTGCCAAGAGATAGGTCGGACTTTCCACTAAGCTTGCCATTTTTCATCTCCCTTCAGGCACTTCATGCCTTAGAATATTTTCCATCATGATTGAGGGCGGATTTTGGACTGTCTTGGACACTTCTCCAGGTGGACTTTGCACTTGTCTTGGATATCCACCCTTGGGCAGACTTTGCTTCATGCTGGACGTCTTCACCTTGGGCGGACTTGAAGCTTGCCTTTGCATCCATTATTTTGTCCAAGGAATTTTAAATTTTTGAGTATTGGAAATAAATTATTAAAATATTTAATTTATTCCAACCCGTTCGTTTTGGACCCATGGCTATTTTGATTTTCTCTCCTTTTTCTTTGGCTAAAAGTTTATTTTCCAATTTTATTCCAATTTTCGTCTAGCCAAGTCAAAATTCTAGCCATTTCGCCGACAAATGTTACGCCAGATCCTTATTTTCTCCCGCCATGGCGAACTTTGAATTGCGTTGGGCACATTTTCTTATGCCAAAGTCAAATTTTCTCTCACTCGGATGAATTTCTCTAGGCAAAGTTTGTGTCTAGATGTCTTCCTTAGGTGAAATTCCATGATGCTTGACAAATTTTTATCTCCCTTAGCCAAGGGCGGACTTTCCTACATCTTTGCCTTGTGCATTTTCCTTTGTATACTTGGCCAACTTTATCAAATTTTCTCCAGACATCCATACTTAGGCGAATTTTATTCCTTCTTCTCTTTCATGCTAGGCGAACTTCATTTTATTCTTTGCCATGTCCCAAGCGGACTTTCCAAGGTTTTTTCCTTTTTCCCTCAAGGTATGGCGGACTTTAGATGATCCTTGCCAAGTGTTGGCAGACTTTGCAAGGTCTTAGACATTTTTCCTCAAGGCTGGGCGGACTTTCCACTAGGCTTGCCTTTCAAATTTAGCACTTTTCCTCTTGAAAATGTTAAAATACATAGCCGAAATTTCAATTTTTTTTCCTTTATAGGCCTCTATACTTAGGCAATTTTCGGATTTTCCCTTTAAGGCACCAAACACTTAGCAAAAATTTTAATAATTTTTTTTTTATAGGCCATGGCGGACTTCCCAAGTGTTTGGCCAAGTGAAGGGCGGACTTTACAAGGTCTGTCTTTGCCACCTTTCTTTATTGTTGGGCGGACTTTGGAAAAGTCTTGCCAAAGCTAGGCGGGGTCTGAAATTTCTTTGCCAAGTCCCACTTTTTAAGGGCCGACCTCTTCAAGTCCGAACATGCTGCTTGATGGCGAATTTTCCAGACTTAGACAGAATTTCATCATGAATTTTATGCTCTTTTGGTCGATTTTTGGTGATTTTCCCCACAGATCTGACTGATTTTTCAATGATTTTTCTAGAATTTGATGCTTTTGGGGTTGATTTCTCTCAGCTTTTTGACTGATTTTCCATGCTTTTTAACTGATTTTCTCAGATTTTTCACTTGCCTTTCAGATTTTGACTTTGATTTTTCAATGATTTTTCTGATTTTCAGGTTGATTTTTTGACCTAAAAATGGAAAGTTGACTTGTTGACCAGGGTTGACTTTCTAAAAATAGAAATTTCTAAAAATAGAAAAAGCAAAATCCCTAAAAAATAGGGAACCTTGTTTGGTCCAAAAATGCCAAAAATGAAAAAACGAAAAAGCAAAAAAGCAGATTCCCTAAAAAGTAGTAAGTGAGAATTGGCCAAAAGCACAGGCGATCCTCGTTTCCCGGGCCTTCTGAGCACTTTTGTGACGTTTATGCATTGATTCAAGCATGGATTATTAACTTGGCTCGGATGACTCTCATAAGACTGACTTGAAACTCTCAAAATGATGACCTCATTGTAAAAAGACGAGCGATAAGTAGTTGCAACGCCAAGGCAAAAAAGCAAAAACAGGGGGTCCCCATTTGCAATGGGGCGATGTGTGAAAAGGTCACAACACGACCATTGCCCAATTCCACAAGATGGCAAGTGTCTTCTGGGAGTTGAGACATTGATGGGGAAAGCAGGTACAAGTTGCCAAGGGGGAGGGCTATGGTATACACCCTCTTAGGCTTGGTATATGGCTTCGAGTGGACCCATCATGCCCCTTCTCCCAAAATTCTAACATGTTTGCATTGTTGATAATATATGGATGTGATGTAATTGCCTGACTCTAATAAGTAAGCGTAGATATATATGTATTTGCCTATGTTCCACCAAGTTTCCGGGACGGCGGGACACGTTTCGGGGACGGCAAATTTTTGAGGGGATTTTAGGGGACGGGGGGACGGTTGTATAGTATATATATATATATATATATATATATAGGGAGAGAGAGATAAATTTTAAAAATATAGGGAAATTTCAAATTTAAGATATTCATATGAGTAATGATAATCATAACAATCACCAATCATATTGACATATGCATCATAGAATCGAATTATCAAACAAATTAATACTACAGCTACCTAATTGCATCCATGGACCATAATTCAAATTCATGTCAAATAGTCAATGTGCATATGATATAAAATAATAAAATGCCCAAAAGGCTACAAGTTTGTACTACAAATGTCAAAATGACAAAGTCACAAGTGTCCAAAGGCAAAACATAGAAATAGAAAGTATGATGATTGCCACTACTCGGCATCTGCCAACACTGCATCAAAATCAGACTCATAGTCTGAGTCACTGTCACTGTGAGGGGCTAGCTCATCTAATGGAACTCCAACCAATCCCTCCTGTCTCTCCTCCTCATCAATTTGTGTGACGTCCTCTGGATCAACATCCCATCGTAATGCTGGAGTCTGTCTATACTCAGGAGTCTGACGATCCTGGAGTCGCAAAGCACTATGCACAGCCACTAATTTTTCTGCCCGTCTAGAGGTCAGCCTATTCCTCTTGATAGAGTGAATAAAGCCGTATGTTGACCAATTCCTCTCTGCAGCAGAGGAACTAGCAACCTGTGAGAGGAGACAAAATTTAAAAACTAAATTAGTAATTTAAATTTACTAATTAGGACATTCAATTTAAATTATGATTATATAAATGTTCAAACTTCAACACTATCACTCATCTAAATCAAATTATGTTAATCTAAAGTATTACCTGTGAAAGGAGGCGAACAGCAAGCGTCCTCAATTGTGGTGCATCCTTCCCATGCCATGACCACCATCCAATAGGATCCCTTTGAGCTACTGTAGTTCTATCTACCCTGGCCTCTGGTTTGCCGAATGTTGGACCACGGAGATTAACAAAATCAGTGAACTGTGTACGAACTAGACTGGCCTCCTCAATTGAATATATTTTTGCAAGGGCCCTCATAAACCCTTCTTTCACCTCATCATCATCACAAGGAGGCATCCTACCAGGTCTAGGTACATACCATTTGGGATTAAGAGCAAAGGCTGCCATATGAAGCGGGGTGTTCATAGTGTTCCACCGCCTTGTCACAATGGGCCTAATTTTTTGCTCATATAATCCCGAATTAGGATCCTTATCAGAAATTGCTTTCTTCATTTTTCCAAGCATGGAGTCAAAAGTTTCATAAATCTCTCCAAGACTTGGAGAGTCTGTATCAGCATATCTAATGACATCCACAATAGGTGAAATGATGGAGCAAACAAATCTGCAAACAAAAATTTGAAAAAAGACAAGTTAGAACTTAGAAAATAAAAAAATATTAATAATAAAATCATATATATATATTTTTATAAAATCAGCAATCAATAACAAATTATTAATTAACAATTTTTTTACCTCACATTGGACCACCAATTATCATCAAGAATTTTTTGTTTGATGCTTCTCCCTTCTGCAGTGCTTGCCATAGCCCATCTATTCCACTCTGAATTAACCATCATCAACTGTAGGGCCTCCTGTACCTCAAGCATCCTCTCTAACAAAATAAAGTAGCTGGCATACCTTGTTGCTACAGGCTTGAGAAATTCCTTCCTTGAAAATGTCCTAAAGAGGGCAAGTGAGGTGTGATGGTTGCAAATAAACATTTGAATGTCTCTAGCATCTACAACCATCTGGTGCACCCAATCCATCTTCCCTATGTCTTTCAATGCGTTGTTCAACGCATGAACACAACAAGGGGTTCAAAAGATGTGCTTGTAAGCACTCTCAACCATCAAACCTGCTAATCTGCACACACGTGCTGAATCAGTAACCACCTGCACAACATTGGTTGCCCCAACCTCCTCTGTAGCCTCTTTCAAAATATTAAATTGGAATTCTGCATCCTTGCGCTTCCCAAAACAATCAATGGCTCTAAGGAAATATGAACCAGCTGAACATGTGACTATGATGTTTATAAGTGGCCGTTGTCTAATATCGGTCCACCCATCCATGATAATAGAGCAACCTGTTCTAATCCAACATTGTCTCATGTCCTCCATCACCACACTCACCTTAGAATATTCTTTTTCAAGGAGTGTAGTGCGTAATTTATGTTCTCCAGGGGGAATGTATGAGGTACCAACATTTGCCACATCTCTAAACATTTGTTTGAAGTAGGGAGAACGTGCTACATGGAATGGGATAGCATGGGCATAGAAAAATTTGGCAATGGAAGAATCTGCCACATCTCGTGCTTGCACATTGAACATATTTTCAACTGTATTTTGCTGCTCACTAGAAGTAGCAGCCTTCCTCTTCCCTCTTGTGGAAATATGAACACCACCCGCACCACTACTACCACTACCAACACTAGGACTACCAAGCATAGAGGGCATAGGTGAGGTTGAATGTGCGGATTGAGTTTGCATAAGCTGATCCATAGGCCTTCCTCCGGCCTCCAAGTGCAATCTATAACACTCCATCCTCTCAAAATCTTTTATATCTTTACAACCCTTGACCCCATGGCCTCCAAAACCCAATAGATGAGAA
This sequence comes from Sequoia sempervirens, assembly GCA_007258455.2. Classification (NCBI taxonomy): domain Eukaryota; kingdom Viridiplantae; phylum Streptophyta; class Pinopsida; order Cupressales; family Cupressaceae; genus Sequoia; species Sequoia sempervirens. The sequence goes on from VDFB02341871.1 coordinate 288,834, forward strand.
TAGACTCTTGTATAGCTCCCATTATATTTTTCTTTGCAAATGTGACATAGCCACAATCTACTACCCCCAGTGTTTTTCCCTTTGCCTTTGTCTATACGTGATGCTAGTTGAAGAAGAGGTTTTTTAGAATTAAAAGGGCCTTTTGCATATTTTTTCAAGTCTTCAGAAGGGATATCAAATGGGTTTGTTTGAGGCTGCCCCATACGAATTGATTGGTTTTCTTCCCCCCTCTCAACATCCCCATTATCTTCACTATTGCTGCTCATTTTGTTTTCTTTTGGTTTTGCAAACTGAAAATAAACAAAAAAAAACAAAAAATCATACATTTTATCATTTTAACTTAGAAAAAAATGAAAAAAAAATGAAAGATAATGAAAGAATAACTTACCTCTTTCACTTCTTTTGTTGGTTGCTTCCTTAATGCTCTCCTTTCTTCCTCCTAAATGCTGGTTTTTCTTCTCCAACAACTCCTTCAAACCCTCCTCTTTCTCTTCTCACTTTTTCTCTTGGCTGCAATTTTATCTTGGCAAGTTAAAATGAGATCAAAAGAAGGTAAAAAAATGTTTTAAGTGGCCATATTAGGGTTGGGAAGGCGTGGGGCCCACAAAGGAATGTTTTAAAAAAGAAAAAATTAAAAAAAAAATTTTATTTTTATGTTTTAAATGCTGCTGTGTGATAGGGGATGGCCGGCCGTCCCCGGGACGGTCGAGGGACGGCTAGGCGTCCCCTATCCGTCCCCTGGACGATTGGCAGGCCCCTTTCCATTCGGGGATGTTTCTTCTAATCGGGGACGTCCCCGAATTTCGAGGACTTTTGGGGGACGGCTGACAGCCGTCCCCTAGGCGTTTCCTGTCCTCAAAACGTCTCCGGGACGGGTACGGGGGGCAAAAACCTAGGGGACGCGTCCCCGTGTACCCTTGGTATTTGCATATATTGTTAATGTGGTGAGTGTAGGTTTCAAATCTAGGATTGCCTCATTAAAGAGATATTTATTTAATAAGATGAAACCCTAACCCTAATTTGTTTCAACTTGTGATCAATAGGCCAATTCTAGGGCAAATTAGGATAGGGGACAGTACACATATGATCGAGTCAAATGGCGATTTTTGATAAGTGTAATGAAGCAATTTGGTTTTAGTAACATATGGTGTGAATGGATTTTTCACTATATTTCTACTAATAGATTCCCTATCCTTGTCAATGGTACTCCATGTGGATTCTTTGAAAGCACAAATGGATTGCATCAAGGGGACCCCCTCTCCCCTATCTTTTTTTGTAATAATGGTGGAAGCCTTTGGAAGATTGATAGAAAAGAAAAGAACCAATGGAATTTGAGAAGGAATAATGGTGGCTCAAAATGTTGATCCAATAACGCATCAATAGTTTTTTTGACGATATAGTTCTCTTTGGAAAGAATCTCTGAAAGAGGCAAAAGCCAATAATGAAATGTTGGAAAAGTTTATTGAGATAATAGGGTAGACTGTAAACAAAGAGCAATCCAAAATATTTTTCCATACAAAAAAAAATCTCCAGAAGAAGATAGCAAAAATGTTGAGGTTTTTGATTGACACAATTCCTTGCAAATATTTGGGTGCCCCATTTTTCAAAGGAGTTGTTAGAACGAACTTGTGGAGTAATACAATGGAAATGTGCAAGAATAAGGCAACAACTTGGAAAGAGAGGTGGCTCACTTTGGTAGGTTGAATAATGATGATCAAAGCAGTCTTAGTTGCGTTTCCCATTTATATTATGTCATGTTTGCAATTAACTAGAAAATAATTGACAAATATGGATGGAACTATTAAAAATTTCTTGTGGGAGGGCTCAAATGAAATCAAGAGAGTTCCATTAATACATTGGGACACCGCCAAGAAAAATACGTGGGATGGTGGAGCTGGGATAAAAAATCTAAAACAACAGAATGTGGCCCTGGGAGCCAAGTTGATATGGAAGTTGTACAAACAACTTGAAAAGGTATGGTGCAAAATTTTTCAAAACAAGTGCTTGGACTGCAATGACTCAAGCAGGATTTTGACCATTGCTAACTCTCGTAATGGCTCCCACATATGGAGATTCATGTGGGAAAGTTGAGCCACTATTACAGATCATTTGACATGGCAGGTGAACAATGGAAAAGGCCGGTTTTTGGCGAGACTCTTGGAACGAACATCACCCCTTAGTTGACATAGAAGGTTTAAGAGAATGTATGAAGTTATGAACCCATTGACGAATGCATTCGGTAATAAAGTAGCAGACTATGTGAAATGGTCAAAATCTAAGTTGGATGTTGGCATTGCTGGATTAATTTTGAAGAATTACCAATCAACATCAAAGCTAAGAAGACTTTACTTGAAATTGTGGGACTGCGACAAATTGCACTAAATAATAAGACAATCATTTGGTGTGGGTCCAAGATAGGGGATGATTCAGTCAAACTAGGATATCAAATTCAATCTGTAGAAGTAGATATTGGATAATGGCCCAAAAATATGTGTTGGAATCGATGGGTTTGGCCTAGAGTCGAAGCATTCACTTGGACTGCTCCTCATAAAATAATTTTAACAGGGGACCAGTTAAATCCATTGGAATACTAGGTCCAAGTTTGCGTGTACTGTGCAAAGAGATGAAGAAACGATTGGATCATCTATTAGTAAATTGCCCTTCCATTGTATAATGTTGGGATTGGTCGCAAGGGATGCCAGAATGGTGTAGTCAACAACAAGACATCCTTGAAGTGTTTCGAAGTTGGCCAATCTAAACTAAAAGGCCTTTTGGGCCGGCATATAGATTGCTAGCCCATCATTGTTAATATGACACGCATGGAATGAGAGAAATTGGTGAATCTTTAACAATATCAAACACACAATGGCTGGCCTTATTCAAATATTTGACATAAGTAAATGTGAATGGATGAATTCTCATGCCAAATCTTAGAAAAAAGTGATATTCACCAGATGGGATGAAAGACTAATGAAGAGATGGGTTGGTCGCAAATTTCCATCTCATTATATTTTGTAGAAAATCCAAAAGAAAAGAGATTAGGGGCTAGATGGCAGCTGTCAACCCAGTGGAAGACTTAAAATCAACTTTGACAGGGCACCCAAGGGAAACCTTGGGGCCTTGGGAACTGGGTGCATTATAAGGGATGAGAATGGAAACATCAAATGGGCTCTATCCAATACGATTCCACATGGAACTAATAATGAGGCAAAATTTGTAGCTCTAGCAGATTGTCTTTGACTATGTAAGGTTAACAATATTCAGGTCATAGATATTGAGGGTGACCCTCAGATTTGCACTAAAGGCATACAAAATTAGAGGTCTTCGAGTTGGAGATAACAACTGTGGATAGAAATAATATGTGGGTTATTAGAAAAACATGAAGACTTTACTCTAGCTCATGTATTCAAGGAATCTAATAAAGTTGCAGAGTTCTTGGCAAATCAGGGTGTAGTACAGAAGGATAGCATTACAATTGCGGACAATGCAGATATGTGGCCTGGCCTAACTCAAATTTTGGAAGTAGAGAAAGGTAAAGAAGATACACAACAATACAACAAGTCCATAGTTACAAATCATAATGCTGAAAATAGAGTAGTCCCAAGCTAACAAAAAGATTTTGTGGAAAGGTCTAAAATAACATTGGCGAAAGGAAATATTAAATAATATGGACATTGAGAGCCACCGAATGTCCCTCTCTAGTAGGAAGTGCTCTCTTAGGATTATGCATCTATGCAATCACCTTAGAAAGTGGACATTTGACGCCTACATCATTCCAAATTGGAAAGAAAGTGCCTATATTGGACATGAAGATTGATAAGTATCATGGCTTACTAAGGGTCTTGTGTGCCAAATACTAATGTGATCGATTGTGAATCTGATCTTGATCTAACTTGGTACTGGATGATGCTTTATAAAAATCCTCATCGAGATTTAGTGAGTCATATTGTTTGGATGAACTTCAAGATGGTCCCCTTTAGCACTAGAAAGAAACCAAGAAACTTTCGTTCAATGCAAAATGGCTAATTGGAAGATATTCAAAGTAGAATGCAGCTGTAATGAGGAAGAGGTTGAGGTGCAAATAAGGAGAGAAAATGGTCAAACAAACACTTGCATGATGGAAGAGTGTACCAAATTTTCATGATGAATATGGCACAGTTGTTAGGGAGAAACAGTTGGGGACACATAATGGTTGACAACTTGGTTAAATTATTCTCAAAAAGCAACAATAAGCAAAGCAATACCAACCATTAACAAAACTCTTGTAGTTGGTACAATTATTCAATGCAAATGTTGTGTTGAAGAAGAAAGTATTCATGGAGGTGTTGAAGCTTTTCAGGGAAGGTTTGGAGATAAAAATTCTGGAAACTTTCAATTTTTTTATAAGTAACTATGGGGATCTGTTTTCCCCACCCTAGATCGAGTGCCTTTAAGAAGTCACTAAAGGTCCGCTCTTTTTATTGTCTTGAAGGTTTGAATGACAAAGCAATGTGCTTGAGAAAAGCGGATGTAACTTTTTTTTGTTTAAATTAATATAATGGGAGCCGCCTCCTAGGTAGTGCTTATCTATCAAAACAAAAAAAAAAGTAAATTAATTAATATTAATTTATTTTATGAAATAATATATACAACTATAGTAAATATGTGTATTTAAATATATGTTAACAATAATAGTCATATTAATCTATGCTTAAAATTTGAAAAGTAAAATGTTATAATATAAATACTTAGTTGCCAAATTGACCAATTTCCCTATTGATTTCAAGTACAGTACATCTTGAAATTGAGTACTGCATGGAACTCCCTTGGAATCGAATAGGGTTTGGGATTTTAGAGGTCAAAACTTTTTAAAACTCTCTTGCCAAATCTAGACAAATCCATTGTTGATCTGGTTATTTTAGGAAGATTTCAACACAATTCCAAAGTGGGGCAAAATTTTGTAGTTTTTTTCTACTTTATTGGATTATAAAAAGTGAAAGTTCTAGCTCGTTTTTAAAAAATGTGTATTGTTTTCATTTTAACATTTAACTTCATATTGTGGCAGATAAAGAATGGCATCAGTTAGTTGTTGAGTTGTTAATTGTACTCCCCAATTGTTGCACTGTTTTGAGGCACAGGGGTGATGCAATTTTGATGCACTGAAGTAGCACAATTATTCGGCATAGGGGACATGATTATTAGGAATAGGAGCTGCTAGTGCTCTTTTGGTTTGTAGACAATCACGTTGCCCTCAACCATGTTAATGTTCAAGCAGCTTCGATGCAACTTCCAGCGATTGATTATCTGATTTATAAGATCTCTTAAAGGCACGAATTAAGAGTCATATCGATTTGCTAATGAAAGATAAACATTAAATGATGATTCATTATTTGTCAAATATCATTTATAATTCAAGGGGCGCGATTTATTTAATCAGCCGACTTCTTTTATTTGGCATGATTTTTTTAAAAGAGATGTCTTTGCATGAGGCCGACATTGCAACATGAAAGGTCACATCCATTGGAGATATTACTATAGATGGCTATATAAAGAGTTCGCTGTTGGCTACTTCATCATGAACATTTTTCGGATCAATTATTCAAGCAAGTTCGATTTATTCCTTCAAGAGCAGATTGCGAATTTCTCTAAGTGCAGATTTAGATTACAAGGAAGAGCAGATTATCATCTGTTATTGCATCTAGAGTTGATGCTGGATATTGGCCTTGAATTGGCCTCATTGTAAAGAGAATTATTGCCATTACTTATATATAAAAGAGATATCTTTGTTGCTGGGTTTTTCTCCCTCAAGAGGAGGGTTTTCCCAGGGTATATGCTGTGTTACTGTGTCTGATTTTTGAATTAATTTTCTGTGCACTTATCTGATCACTAATTTAACATGGTATCAGAGCGGGTTTGAAAAAGATCGTGGTTAGATTTGTGCTTTCACAACTTATTCTATTCTTTGTTGAAGGGTCTTATCTATCTTCACTACATTCAAAATGGTGAACGGATTGAAGATCGAAGATAGACTCGATGGAGCTTCAAACTACACCTCATGGAGATTCCAAATCATGCTAACATTGGAGGAGAATGATTTGGTTGAATTTGCGGAGTCCAAGGTTCCCGAACCTGAAGAGGAAGAAGAGAAGCTGCAATGGAGGAAGAAAGATATCAAAGCAAAGAAGTTGCTAGTTGACTCCGTTAAAGACCACATCGTCCCTATTGTTTCCAAGTTGAAGACCGCTAGGGAGATGCTCAAAACCTTGGAAGAAATGTATGAAATCAACAACACCAATCGGGCTCTTGCGCTGAAGCAACAACTTCATCATGTGAAGATGTCGAAAGGAGAGACCGTGATCGCCTACTTCATGAGGATTGCAGAATTGAGAGATCAGCTCTCCACAATTGGTCATATGGTTGAAGATAAAGACTTGACAATGCTTGCACTCAATGGTTTGCCTTTATCTTGGGAGTCCTATATTCAAGGAATTAGTGCAAGGTCTAAACTTCGGAAGTTTGATCGTTTGAGGGCTGACTGCATCCAAGAGGAATCAAGGTTGATGGCTAGAGGTGTTGGCCCAAGTTCTTCTAATCAAGAAATCCATGTTCTTGCAGCCCAAGCTTCGAAGAAGAAAGGAAAAGGTGGAAAGAAGGGTCACTTCAAGAGGAATCATGATAAAGGAAATGATGATGCTTCCCCTCCCAAGAAGAAGCGAGATTTGTCTAAAATTCAATGCTTTAGGTGTGACAAGTTTGGTCATTTTGCTAAACATTGCTCTGACAGACCTAAGCATCAAGCCTCCGTTGCAGATGTAGAGAATGTTTCTCCTCAGAAGGATGAATATCTGTTCTGTTCAGCCTTGTCAAGCAATGTTGCCACCGACACCAACACATGGTTGATTGACAGTGGTGCTTCTCGTCATATCACCGGGTTCAAGGAGCACTTATCAAGCTTGGTGAAGAAAGACTCTTTGGAACAAGTTATCATTGGAGATGATGCTAGCTACACCGTGAAAGGGATTGGAACCTCTACTCTCCATTTGGATTCAGGTATTACACTTCAGTTGAGCAATGTTCTTTATGTTCCGGGGATCAAGCGCAATCTCATCTCTATTTCAGCCCTAGAAGATAAAGGATATCAAATTGCCTTCTCAAAAGGCAAAGTTCTTGTATGGATGGAGAACTCTAGCTTCAAAGATGCTCAAGTTATTTGAGTGAGACATGAAAGTCTCTACAGGGTTTGCACTAGTCCTCTACAAGCATTGGTTCATGATACTTCTTCTCTATGTGATCTTTGGCATCGAAGATTGGCGCATCTACACTTTCGTGCTTTGCCTATTATGGAAAAGATGGTGACAGGTCTACCTAAGTTCGACAAGGAGCATGAAGGCACTTGCAAGGGATGCGCTCTAGATAAGAATGTAAAAGCCACTTTTCATAGTAGTGAAAGTAGATCTAAGAGTATTTTAGATCTCATCCATTCAGATTTATGTGGTCCTATGTCTGTTCCGTCTTCAAGCGGATTTTTGTATTATGTACTGTTTATTGATGATCACTCTAGGAAGACTTGGATTTATTTCTTGAGGTCTAAAGAGTCTGAGGAAGTATTAGCTAGATTTAAGGAGTTCAAAGCCTTAGTAGAAAACCTTTATGGTAAAAGAATTAAGGTCCTTAGATCTGACAATGGTGGAGAATACACCTCTGGTAGTTTTCTAGATTTTTGTACTGATGCAGGGATTAAGAGGGAGTTCTGTGTTCCCTATAATCCCCAACAGAATGGTGTTGCAGAAAGAAAGAACAAGACAATCATGGAAGCAGCAAAGGCCATGATTCATGATCAAGATTTGCAGACTTTCTTATGGGCAGAAGCCTCCAGGACAGCTGTATATGTGCAGAACAGAAGTCCTCACAAGGTCTTGGAGAATATAACTCCGGAAGAAGCCTTCACAGGGAAGAAGCCTGAAGTCAGTCACTTAAGAATCTTTGGATGTCCTGTTTATATCCATGTTCCGAAGGAGAAGAGAACTAAGTTGGAACCTTCTGGCAAGAAGGGCATCTTTGTGGGCTACAGTGAGACATCTAAAGCCTACAAAATTTACATTCCAGGACAAAAGTTAATTGAGATCAGTAGGGATGTTACTTTTGAGGAAGACATTGCATTTAGGAGATCCAAGGGCACTCACCTGGAGATCAGTAACGAAGAGTCTCCTCAGGATATGGAAGTTGACCATGCTCCTGAGATTCAGAGGGAGACTGTTGAACCAAAAGAAGATGCTAATCCTGTTGAACCCTTGGAGCCTACTGATGGGCCTACTGACATTGTCATTGGAAGAAAGAGACCTCTATGGGCTAGGCGCACTATGCAAGAGGCAGAAAGCTTTGCAGCTCCTAGAGGCACATTCAGAGAAAGTAAAAGGCCTCATAAGTTCTTCAATTATGTTGCCTTGATGAGTCAGATTATTGATTCAGAACCTTCATGTGTTGAAGAAGCATTCAGTCATCAGGTTTGGAGAGATGCAATGGCAGAGGAGTATCAATCAATTCTGAAGAATGATGTTTGGGACATTGTTCCTAGACCTAAGAGCAAATCAGTGGTATCTTCGAAATGGCTCTTCAAAATCAAGCATGCTGCAGATGGGAGCATTGAGAAGTACAAGGCAAGATTTGTAGCTCGAGGGTTTTCTCAGAAAGAGGGAGTTGATTACGAAGAAACATTTGCTCCTGTTGCCCGTTACACTTCTGTCCGAACTATCATTGCCATTGCTGCATCGAGAGGATGGAAGATTCATCAGATGGACGTGAAGACAACTTTTCTCAATGGCGTAATTGAGGAAGAAGTTTACATTGAGCAACCTGATGGTTTTGAAGTTCATGAGAAGGAGTCACATGTGTGTAAGCTGAAGAAGGCCTTGTATGGTCTTAAGCAGGCTCCTCGTGCTTGGTATGAAAGGATTGATCGGTACCTATCTAGTTTGGGCTTCTTGAAGAATGATGCTGATTCAAATCTCTATTTCAAGGTAATCAATGGTGATGCACTAATATTGGTTTTATATGTTGATGATTTGATCCTTATTGGAGAAGATCACCTGATTCTCGAATGCAAGAAGGAGTTGACTTCAGAATTTGAGATGAAGGATCTTGGGCTCATGCATTACTTCCTTGGTTTAGAAGTCTGGCAGAAGCCAGATGAGATGATTCTTAGTCAAGGAAAATACACCATTGATATACTTAAGAGATTTGGCATGATGGATTGCAAATCCATGTCTACACCAATGGAGACCAACCTACATAAGTTGAAGGAGGCTGCAGCTAATTCAGACTTGGTGGATCCTACATTGTATAGATAGTTGATTGGGTCTTTGATGTATCTGGTTAACACTAGACCTGATATTTGTTATGCAGTGAGTGCACTTAGCCAGTTTATGTGTGATCCGAGACAGATACATCTTGTTGCAGCTAAACATATCCTGAGATACTTGCGTACACATTGGATATGGGTTGAGGTATACTTCAGATGGACTTGAAGTTACATGGTTTTCTGATTCGATTAGGAGTGTCGGATCCGGAAGAGCACCCTTGTTGCTTCATTTGGGTTACGCTTCTGATTTCCGCTGCAGCAAAGCGGTCATCAGTAGCATTGAGATGCAGAGGCCAAGTATTGCAGCTTGTATGGCAACTCGGGAAGCAGTGTGGCTTCGTAAGCTCCTTTTAGGATTGTTTGGACAATCAATGGAGCCTACCATCATCCATTGTGATAATCAGAGTTGCGTGAAGCTTTCTGTCAATCCTGTGTTTCATGACAGAACGAAGCATGTTGAGATCAAGTACCACTATATCAGAGATATGGTACTGCGAAAGGCTGTACAGTTGAAGTACATCAGCACTGATGAGCAGACGGCAGATATTCTCACCAAGCCTCTCCTCCAGGATAAAGTTTGTATACTTTCGAGATAAGCTTGGTATGGTGGAGAATCCAGCCTTGACTGAGAAAGAGTCTTAGTATCAGTGAGCCTTTCTATCTTTTACCATAGTATGGTTGTAGCCATTATGGTAGATATCGTGTTGAGGCGATATCCAATATCACGTTGAGGTGATATCTATCTTTTACCATAGTATGGTTGTAGCCATTATGGTAGATATCGTGTTGAGGCGATATCCAATATCACGTTGAGGTGATATATATCTTTTACCATAGTATGGTTGTAGCCATTATGGTAGATATCGTGTTGAGGCGATATCCAATATCACGTTGAGGTGATATTCCTTTACTCACCATAGTATGGTTGTAGCCATTATGGTAGATATCGTGTTGAGGCGATATCCAATATCACGTTGAGGTGATATTCCCTTGTTCACCATAGCATGGTTGTAGCCATTATGGTTGATATTGCATTGAGGCAATATTTGACATCACGATGAGGTGATATGTCTTGAGCAGTTGGAAGTATGCTCCTCAGCTGAGAGGGAGTGTTAATGTTCAAGCAGCTTCGATGCAACTTCCAGCGATTGATTATCTGATTTATAAGATCTCTTAAAGGCACAAATTAAGAGTCATATCGATTTGCTAATGAAAGATAAACATTAAATGATGATTCATTATTTGTCAAATATCATTTATTATTCAAGGGGCGCGATTTATTTAATCAGCCGACTTCTTTTATTTGGCACGATTTTTTTAAAAGAGACGTCTTTGCATGAGGCCGACATTGCAACATGAAAGGTCACATCCATTGGAGATATTACTATAGATGGCTATATAAAGAGTTCGCTGTTGGCTACTTCATCATGAACATTTTTCAGATCAATTATTCAAGCAGGTTCGATTTATTCCTTCATTCAAGTGCGAATTCCTTCAAGAGCAGATTGCGAATTTCTCTAAGTGCAGATTTAGATTACAAGGAAGAGCAGATTATCATCTGTTATTGCATCTAGAGTTGATGCTGGATATTGGCCTTGAATTGGCCTCATTGTAAAGAGAATTATTGCCATTACTTATATATAAAAGAGAGATCTTTGTTGCTGGGTTTTTCTCCCTCAAGAGGAGGGTTTTCCCAGGGTATATGCTGTGTTATTGTGTCTGATTTTTGAATTAATTTTCTGTGCACTTATCTGATCACTAATTTAACAAACCAAGTAAGAATACTTAATTTTTTTAATTTTTAATTTTCATTGTTTCAATATTCAATGTATAACTTTAAAGTTGAAACAATCCATTGGTGATTTTGCTGCCTTATGAGAGGTATCCTTTTGTGGCATTTTTTTTCTTTGAGGAGATTGCTCCATTGGGTCCCTCTAGATGTCAACGTTGTTGGTTATCCAAGGTCCATTTGCTCTTCTTAGTCTATTAACATTCTTGAGGGCAAACTACCTCTTGTTAGGTACTCATTGTGCGTCTCTTGTTGCCGTTTTCTAGTGAAGGAGGTATTCAATCTTTTTATCATAGATGACATTTACCATTTGTATATCTAAATTACTTGGACATCCTCTCTAAATTCTCTCAGCACCAAACTTGCTTTCTGACCTAAGTTTCTCACAAGTTGTGGATAGGTATGTTTTGTCCAACTAACTTTAGAATCATTGTTCTCATGGTTTGAGGATTGTTGGTATGTGGAGCCCAATCAGATTCCAAAGTTAATATTTTGACCACTTTGCCTAGCACAGGTTCCCCCCAAATTAATTTACGGGGGAGTGTGGGGGGGGCGGAGCCCCGCCTGCAGGGTTTGGGTGGATCACCCCCTGGCGAGGGCAGCGGCCCCTAAGCAAAATTAGTCAATATTTTAATAAAGATTTTTTTGCTAGTTCCAAATGTAATTCGGTTGAAAAGCCATTTTGAAATTGCTCAAAAGTTTATTTATTTTTTTCTTGTTGCAGATGAAAATTGAATAATCGTGTGAGAAAAAAAAAGATAAAACAGTGCATGAGGAATTTGAATAGTCACAGTTTTTGGTGATGAGAACTTGCAGCAAGGCGCACGTGGAAGTGATAGAGAGTTGCGGTTTTGTTTGAGGCACATGCAACATAGCGTGTGAGGAATTTTGAGTGCATTTGATGTTGCATGTTGCAATTACAATTAACTCTATCTCAAAGTGATTTATATTGAAAAGGTGTTGAAAAGATTTAATATGGAAAATGCCAAAGCTGTCAGCAGACATTTGCCTAGTCATTTTAAATTGACTAAGGAGATGTGTCCAAAGACACAAGAGGAGGAAGAAAATATGTCCAAGATTCCATATTGTTTAGCTATTGGTAGTTTAATGTATGCAATGGTATGCATGAGGCCAGATATTGCACATGTCGTTGGAGTTGTGAGCAGGTATATGAGTAATCCCAGAATGGAGCATTGTAATGCTGTTAAATGGATTCTCAAGTATTTGAGAGGGACAAGAAGTAAACATTAATGTTTTGGGGGATCAAACACTACTTTGAAAGGATATGTTGACTCTGATTTGGCGGGTGATATTGATACCAAGCGAAGCACTACAAGTTATGTGTTTATTGTTGATGGGACATTGGTTAGTTGGATTGCAAGGATGAAAAAGGTTGTTGCTTTATCAACCACAAAGGTAAAATGTGTTGCTGCAACAAAGTCAAGCAAGTAGATGATTTGGTTGGAATTTTTTTTAAAGGAATTGGGCAAAAAACAGGATGATAATTATTTATTTACAGATACCTAGAGTGCCATTCATCTTGCTAAAAATTCTGCCCTACATTCAAAGACAAAACACATATAGTTGAGATATCATTTCATACAGTCACTGTTGGAGGATGGATAATTAAAGCTGGAAAAGATTCATACCATTTTAAAATTGCCCAAAAGTTTAACTATTTTTCTTGTTGTGGATGGAAATTGAACAATCGTGTGAGAAGAAAAAAATATAAAACGTGTGAGGAATTTGAATAGACATGGTTTTTGGTGATGAGAACTTGCAGAAAGGTGTGCATGGAAGTGACAGAGAGTCGTAGTTTTGTTTGAGGCACATGCAACACAATGTGTGAAGAATTTTGAGTGCATTTGATGTTGCATGTTGCAGCATATTGCTGCAAGTTATTTCTAAATTGTAATTGTTGGAAGATTGAATAAAATCTGGATTGTTGTTGTTTGTGGATGTAGCCCAAAGGGTGAACCATGTTAAAAATGAGTTGTCTTGCTTCTGTGAATTTCTATTTCTCTGTTCTATTATTCAAATCTGCATTATAATTGGTAGTTTAACTCTTCAATCTTACTGGAAAATCCTAACAAGGATAACCTTCGGCTAGTTGTGAGTGTGCTCCCATCAACTTTGAATTGAGATAAACCACCATATTGGACAAAGTGAAAGGATCTATTATCTTTCTAATCTCCAAGAGCTATAGATCAAAGAGCATTTTATTTTTTGATGTTGGGGCCACCATGAAATCCATAGGAGGTACTATTGTTTATATAAAGATATTGGTAGGTCTTTAGCTATGCCGATCAAAGATGCTTGGTCATTTTTCTTCTTGAGATCACCACTTTTAAACATAGAATTTTCCATGGAGGCTTGTTTACTTATTTTTTTGATGAAACTATACTTGAAATAATGAATAGATAGAGCAATAAAATTATTCACATATGAAGTTATTATAGAAGTAGGCCAAAGATAATTAGCCAAGAATCAAATTCTTTCACTGACTACACAAAGTTTATTTAAAGAGCATGACAGTTACCAAGCATAACACAACTGTCTATCAATTGACTCTTATGACTACTACCCGAAAGACGACAAACAATTAATACATAGTCAAATACAACCATATTAATAAAACATGATAGAGGCTTTGTATGCTGACTATATCATCCCCCCCACCAAAGAAAAAAATGTCTTTTAGTTGAAAAAGGAAACATATAATTGAAGAACATTAGGCAAAGTTTACCAAACATGTGAGGATGTCATAGACGAAGTAGAACCTTTGTGCAAATGTTTCCAACCAACAACCAAAATAGCTTGTTCGTAACTTGAACTTTCCACAACTAGTGAGCATGCCATGTTGAAGGAGGAACACAAATCATTGAATCGAGACGAGACTTCAAGCACTTCAAAATTATCTCCATCATGAAAATCTGCATTAGGAAAATATTGTTTAGTATCTCCATATTCCACAAATGCACAATTGTTCAACTCAGCAACTAGTAAGAACGATTCTCTGTCTACAAAAATCATAAGCTAAGAAAAAGCCAATTGTAGAAGTCTATACAGGTGCAGTAGGAATGACACCAAATTTTGAAGTAGAAGGTGAAGGAGTAGATTCTATTATTTCATCATTTTATAAGGGTTGTGCAACAAAAGAAGAAATAATCAATGGTTGGTTAGTAGAATTTTGGACTATGAAATAATTGTTTGACTATTTATTAATTGTTTGTTAGCTTTATGGGAGTTCTATATTTTGTCCAACACCAATAGTAAAATCACCAACAAAATTTGGTCATCTCTCAAGAAGATGCTAAAAGAAGGAAAAATCTTATCCCAAAACTACTATAGGATTTCCCTCATAACATGGTGGAATAAATGTCAAACTGGATTGATGTCTTTACCTGTTTCTTTGCTAGAAAGTAAGAAGCAGCCACAACAGGAACAAATACCTCACCATCATGAAATAGAGTTTAAAATATTGTTTTTCTATGTATTAGTTTTCACAATGGAGAGTGTCATAGATTTAGACTTAAAATATCTACTTGTAGTCTTTTAACCTTTGATATACATGTAAATTGTAAATATGATATCTTAGGGATTAGATGGTGAAAGACCCTATCTCAAGACATTAACTTTGCCACAGACAATTAAGCGTATATCTAATGTTAATTATTGATTCACATATACTCAATCAATAAACCTAGAAAGAATGTGTAGTAAGCAAAAACTGTGTATCCATTGCATTGTCACATGTGAACAATTAATTAAATGGACGATAACCTTGATAACATAGTTTGGAAACATTTAATTTACTAGCAAGTAACTTAGATTCTAAGTAATTTGATATAAGCTAACTCAATTAGGACAACTTGATATACATCAAAGTCCTTTTCTCTTATCATTAGCAATTATGCGTAAACATATTGCATGACCTTAGGGTGTGTTTCTTGAGGTTTGCAACTCAACCATATGTTTGACACATCTTAAGGTCATTTGAAGGTAGTCTAGAATTTTGTATTGCATAGGATAATTAGCGGTAAATGTTATTTTTTTCTTGACCTTATGTTCTATTTGTCCAATCCTGGCACCTAATTTTTGTTAATAAGGCGATTTTGAAAACAATTTGTGAATATACAGGTGCTCAAATAATAGAGGTTATTTGATTTGACTTAATGGAATTCCTTTTTCCAATAGCATGCCTACATATCCATCTTCATGTAATCAAGATTGATGTAGTTCTTCATTCTCTACTGTTATTGCTTTGATTGTCTAGTGAATTTGGTCTCACCTTGATTTCTTGGGATGATAATTCTAAGGTCAAATGTGCTTCCTATGGAAACTAAATTTGACAAAGGGAACTGATCAAAGTTTAAGATAGGTTTGACCATTCAATTAGATGAGGTCAAATGAATACTAGCCGAGTAATTTTTATACTTGGTCTAGTAGAGGTGTTCAAATCAAAGTTGCTCCTTTAGTCTAATAGGGTAGGTCATGTTCATTATCTAGAAGATATGTGATGAATTATAATACTTCTACCATCTTCTAAGAACCTAAAATGGTATGTAAGGTTTATTTAGTCACAACAATGTTGTCTTTAAAGCATCAACACTAATTATATTTTATAAATCAATAAGTATGGATCACTTCTCTTCACATAATCATCTTATGCGGCAATATAACCCAGACTCATGCTTCTATACATGCCTATATCTTATCATGGAATATATGTAATAGTAAAAAAATATAATTTTAATATATGCAATTCCTGAATCCAATTAATGTGACCTCACTTAAAATGGAACTATAATCATTAATTCCAAATGGTGAACAAATTCTCTTCGTTCTTCCCCTTCAATTTTATTATTCCTATTGATTAGCCTATCTGTTTTTCAATCGATGTGTATTTTAAAAAAAATTGAGTTATTGAGACAGCTTAAACTTGACTTAACAATATTTCCATTATAAGAGTTGGTTTTAACACATTTTTGGCATCTCTTATATAGTTATATGTACACACACATTTATTTTAATTATAGACTTCTAAATAATAAATGTTGTATATTATTTTATTTATTTTTGCTCAGTGAGTAGGCTTAAGGGAGCTAGACCCCATAAAAGATTGAAAAGAATGCAAATAAGTGGCTGCTCCTATGGAGGGTCATAATCTATGTAACCGGAGTTGCATGGTTTAAAAAGAAGATCCTAGAATTACAAACTAAGATTGTTTGGAATAATTATCCCAATTTTTAGAATGAGACCACAGATGCATACTATTTCTGACGTCTTTCCTCGTGATGGAGACTTTCTTTTTCTTACGCATAACTTCCTATTTGTCACTACAAAGGAGATTTAGCCATTGGAGTGAGTTTTCCACTTTCATCCACAACTTGCTGCTGATCCTCTTTTGACATTGTTGAAGCTTTTGCTGCTGGAGTTTCCTTGGCCTTCAGAGAGGCTTGTTGTGCATTTTCCTTACCCTTGTCTGACATAGGCACAAAAGAAGGCACTTGTTCTTCCTCAGGACTAAAAACAGTGTAGTAATGAGGAGCAGTGTCTTTCCACCATGTAGCCTGTCGGGTTGATTTTTCTTTAGGGCTAGGAAATTATGTTGCAAGATGTCCATTACTGTAACATCTTCTACATCGAAAGGGCAGTCCCTCATAGTCCAAGGGTTGGGACCAGCATTGGTCATTAACCCTTAAAATAATTTTTGCTGGGAGATCTTTTGAGGTATCCAGATCAAGTAATATGCAAGCATAGGTTGTGTGCATAAGATCAGACGATTCATTGTCTGTAGCCAAGAAATTGCCTAGATAATTGCCAATCTTTTCAAAACATCAATCAACCCAGAAATGGAGTGGAAGATTAGGGACCCGCACCCAAATTGGCATGATATCAAAAGATTCTGTGGAGGGACAGAATGAAGGGTGCCATAGTTTAAACATCAACAGTTGTTGACCCCATGCCCACAGAGTGCAAAGGATGGTGTTTCGGTCCTCCATGCTGTCAAAAATCACAATGAAGTAATATGCGAGCATAGGTTGTGTGCATAAGATCAGAAGATTCATTGTCTGTAGCCAAGAAATTGCCTAGATAATTACCAATTGCTTCAAAACATCAATCAACCCAGAAATGGAGTGGAAGATTAGGGACCCACACCCAAATTGGCATGATATCAAAAGATTCTGTGGAGGGACAGAATGAAGGGTGCCATAGTTTTAACATCAACAGTTATTGACCCCATGCCCACAGAGTGCGAAGGATGGTGTTTCGGTCCTCCACGCTGTCAAAAATCACAATGAAGTAGCCACAAGCAGAAGGGTAGATCTCCAGTTTGTCTGTTATAAATGTGCTGCCAGGATTCAGTGATCCATTGATGTAGATCTGGGAGGTAGGGCCATAACCGACTAAACTTGCCTATCAACCCATGCTTTGAATTTTTTTTCTGAGTTTTAACTATCTCTTGTTTAACCTCATTTTCTAGATTTATTTCCAAGGGCATACCTATGCTTTGAATGGGTCTTTTGCCTTAGGAGGGTTTGCTGTGAAAATCTTGAAATTTCGATGGTGGCATGTATCGTGGTGTGATTGCTTCTGAAGAACCTTTGTCTGACATGACGGCTTGAGCTTGGGAGCCATTTGTTGAACGACCAAAGATTGATGAAACCCCAGACACCATCGAACCAACGTCACCATGCAGCTTCTCATTGCTCAGGGTCTGTGAAGATGTGTGGGCAGAGGCCAAAATCGGAGGGATAGTCTTTGCTAGGGGGTGTTTACCCCTGCCCACTCTCATATGTCTTAGATCTGTGTTTTTCTCCCCATCGCCTAGCACAACAACATCCGCAGCAGGGATATGGCACTCAAGAGACTTCCTAAAACCCTTGATTTTGGCAGCAACCGACAGCGCCGTTTTGAAAAATATCCCGTATAATTGGTTATTATTAATTTAAAAATCCTGTTGTATATTATTTTATTGTATTGTGTTATATATATAACTGTAAAAATTATATCAAAATGAGAAATATTTAATGAAAGTATAAGATTTTAAAAAATTATAAATGGGATACATTACCTATATGTAGGCCGTGTACCCTGTATATGGGGTGGCACCTTGCTTACAGGCCCCATGCACTGTGTGCAGGGCAGAACCCTGTATGCTGGGCTGCACCCTTCATATAGGACCACAACCAAATGCTTGAGCTGAGCCCCTAGAATCCAAAACTCTATTTCTGAATTTTATTTTGGATGTAGAGATTTATATAAGTATTTTTTAGTTTTTTAATTTTTTGCGTAGCAAAACTATTTGCAATGGATCTAAGTTTCCCTACCTAGAAAAGCAAATTTTCTTGGTGTTTGACACTCAATTTGCTTTTTCGCTTCTTCTGTGTTTCTTTTTTTGATCTACTTCCTTTCACTCTGTCTGTATTTTGAATTTTCTGCTTCTTACAGATCACGATATGAATATATAAATCAATATTTCCACCTGTTTCAACAAACCTTCATTATGGTCTTCATTTTGTGGACTTATTGTTGCCATTTTGGGGTTAACTCTGCCTTTTTTTCTGACAGTGAATTAATTTTCTTTTCACTAAGTCTTCTCTTTGGTGTTTATAAGTCAAGAATTTGAATTAATTGCACTCACCTAATTCTTATATCAAACATAACTTTGTCCAACAATATCTTGGTTTACTTCATTTCAATTAAATATATATGCATATATCTTCATCTATCATCTTATATATAATAATTCCAAAAAAATTCACATTAAAAAATTATTATTCAAAAATGTTTATATATGTTATGCTTAAACGAGCATTTAGATGCACACAACAGTATACAACATTCATTTATCATAGTTTTAAAGTTTGCAACACAGCAAAACTCAGCAGGCCCAAATTTGACTTGGACTTGGTGACTTGGGAAAAACTTACCAAAACTCAGCAAGTGATTAGTTTAAACTGCACATTTGTGCCAGCAATTTCCTTGCTTGTGACTGGAAATGTCCAATGCATTCTTGGGCACAAACAAACATCAGATGTCTAATTACTCACGATCAAAGGACATGTCCTTGACTGGAAGACATGCCCTCAGTGGACTGTACTGGAAAATGTGCCCATGGGATTGCCTTTTTTTGGCATTGGCATGTGTGTGGTCAAGGATGCGTTCACACTGTGATTCCTGCATTTTCTTCACATGATGTGACTCCTGCAATGTCCTCATGGCTTTGGGTGAGTTTTTACTGAGTTTTGCTGCAATTTTGGGGTATAACTTGCTGATTTTCTGCAAAATGACCCTGAGTTTTTGGGCAAGTGACTTGGGAGCAGTTTTGTTTTGCAAGAATCTGCAAGTCAAGTGATTTTTAAATCTTTGATTCATATCTTATCCTTGTTCAATCGTCTATGGCAAAATTAATTAAGCAACCACTGTCTACAATTAACCTACAATCATTATCATAGTGAGGGTATTAAGACGGTTATTCTATGATACTGCATCTTGCTGCTCATTTGTTGTTAATTTTATGATCAGATGTAATGCACAGAAAATTAATTAAAAATCAGACACAAAACACAGCAGATACCCTGGGAAAACCCTCCTCTTGAGGGAGAAAAACCCAGCAACAATATATCACTTATATATTGATTTATCACAATAATGATCTCCTTACAAGAGGCCGATATGAAGGCCTAAATGCAAGCACCAAAGTCTGATGCAACACAGAATTACAATGAAGTAATATGCTGATAAATCTCAGCCTCCAATAATGCCGAACTTGATCTTGAATGACTTCGATCTGCCTTGAATAAATTCGCACCAAGTAGGAATGACGTGGAATGCAAGAACAATGAAATGAATTGATGCCAAGTGAGATAAGATGATGGTGAATATATACAAGATAGGGAGAAGGACGTGACCCTTCAATGAATATAAGTCGGCCTTGATCAAGAAATCGCGCCTCTTACACAAGAGGTCTGCTCCATTGGAAATCGCGCCAATTTGAATCTTAACAATAATCAGCATTAAATAAAATCTTATATGAATTGGACGTGTCTCTTCATTTCATCCAATAGCCATAATATAAATTAAATAGCCTTAGCTATTATTTAATTTATCACATGTAGAAGGAGATCGCTGGAAGAAGACCATGACGCTGCTCTAAACATCAACACTCCCTCTCAGCTAGGGAGGATTCTTCTAGCTGCACAAGACATATCACCTCATTATGATGTCTACCACAATGGCTACAACCATATGTGGAAAAGAAAGATATCACCTCATTGTGATATCAACCATAATGGCTACAACCATGTATGGTATGTACAAGTGTTCATTGCTTACGTGATGTTGTCACCTCAACGGACGCTTCACCATGGCTCTCCCGGAGGGTGAAACACAAGTACAAGAAAATCATCACGACTCTCTTGTGATGCATGGAGTCACACACATGACATCCACCATGGCTCTCCCAGAGGGTGGAAACAAGGGCTTTCACCTCAAATCCCAAAAGAAAATGCATTAACAAGAGCTTGCACCTCAAATCTCTCAAAGAGAAATGCATTAAAGAGGATCATTGATACTAGACTCTTTCTCAGCCTGGATTCTCCACCATACCAAGCTTATCTCGAAAGTACACAAACTTTATCCTCGAGAGAGGCTTGGTGAGAATGTCTGCCGTCTGCTCATTAGTGTTGATGTACCTCAACTGATAGCTTTCCTCAATACCATATCTCTGATATAATGGTATTTGATCTCAACATGCTTGGTTCTGTCATGAAACATAGGATTGACAGAAAGCTTCACACAACTCTGGTTATCACAATGAATGATAGTAGGCTCCATTGATTGTCCAAACAATCCTGCAAGGAGCTTACGAAGCCACATTGCTTCCTGAGCTGCCACACAAGCTGCAATGTACTCTGCCTCTGCTGTACTCAATGCTACAGATGACTGCTTCCTGCTGCACCAGGATATCATAGCATATCCCAAACTGAAGCAACATCTAGAGGTGCTCTTCTGATCAGTGACACACCCTGCCCAATCAGAATCAGTATAACCATGCAACTTCAAATCCACATCTGAAGAATATCTCAACCCATATCCAACTGTACCACGCAAGTATCTTAGGATATGTTTTGCTGCAACAAAATGTATCTGCCTTGGTTCACACATGAACTGACTAAGTGCACTCACTGCATAGTAGATATCTGGTCTAGTATTGACTAGATACGTCAAGGATCCAATCAACTGCCTGTACATCGTGGGATCCACCAGATCTGAACTAGCTGCAGCCTCCTTAAGCTTCTGAAAAATTGGTTTCCATAAATCAACATAAAGAACCAAGATCAACTAGATTACCATCTTCTTCAGGTTCAGTAGGCTCCCTCTAAATCTTCAAGCACTTGCATCAACCTTCTGACCTCATCATCCAAGATTTCTTGCAATGCTTACCTTAGATAAATGTTTTCTAGTGTACACCTCTGGTACTGTAGAGAGTTTAGGGTTGACCTCCTCAACCTTATTGCAAATCACTCTATTTTGAATAGGTTTGCGGAGCTACCAATATCAAATCCAGATGACTGTCTTGTGCAATTCTGATCTTATTAGCTGAAGAGGTCTTTCAAGGATTTAACACTTGGCCTTGCAACATTGCAACCTTCACTTCTTTTCAGTGAGTCACAGAACTCCCTCTTGATCCCTGCCTCAGAGATTGCAAATAAGACTTTTGGAAGTGAACTCCCTCTAGCCACCAACTCAGTCCCATGGCTGCAAGTTGTGACTTCATGCTTGATCATTTCTTTGGTCGGCATGACTTCCTCACAAGATGCTTCAAGCTTTTCATCACTAAGCAATCTCTCATCACCTTCTTGCTCCTAGATCTGTCCTGGAAGTATTTTAGAGAGAGATAATTAACCGTTTATAACTATCCAAAGAAATATCAAGGCTAGAATCATACAAAATTTACTATCTTAGGTTATAGCATGAATACATAAGAATTTATGAACAATATTAAAACATGAATAAATAAATCAACCTAAAGAGAAATATATCAAAAGATCAGAATGAAGGGATAAATAAACTTATCTTTATTGAATTTTGATATAACTCTTTCTTCCATCTTCCTCTTGAGAGTGCCAAACTCAGCACAACAAAAAGACAATCTGCACAACTACAGATTTCTTGAATACATTATGCAGTTAGCATGTAGGACCAACTCTCTCCAAGAGTTCAAGGCTCTATCACAGTTCATGCATTAGAGAATGATATCGATGTGACCAATTAATCACCATCGAAATTGCAATTTTCTTTTTTATTTTAGAGTCACACTCGGAAATCTTCACAACCAGCATGAAATAACTTGCAATAAATGAAATCTTCAAAGGATCTTATGCTAGAGAACACAATTCAAGAGAAACCACTATCTCTCTTTACTAATTACAAGATCCAAATAAATGATATAACTCAAAAAACAAATAATACTTATCTCTTTAAATATTCTGATGAATGCAATTACTAGACACAGTATAGAACGCTACTCTTGCGCTCATATCACTCCACCATCTTCACGGCTTGAACACAGGCCCATGACTTAGAATAGAAATTCCCCAGAATCCTTCTGAGGAGAGATCTCATCCACATCCGCAAATGAAGCATGTTGATTAGGCTTGGATGGGCAATCCTTTGCATAGTGACCAAACTTGTCACATCGAAAGCATTGAACGCAAGATAGATCCTTCTTCTTCTTGAATGCAGGAGCACCATCTGACCCTTTATCTCTATTCCTCTTGAAGTATCCTTTCTTTCCACCTTTCCCTTTCTTCTTCGAGGATTGAGTGGCAAGAACATGAATATCTTCATTAGTAGAGCTTCGACCAATACCTCTCGCAGCCAACCTAGACTCCTCTTGAATACAGTCCGCCTTCAAATGATCAAACTTGGGAAGTTTTGATCTCGCACTGATTCTTTGAATGTAAGACTCCCAAGATGAAGGAAGACCATTAAGAGCCAACATGGTCAAATCCTTGGCATCAACAATATGACCAATGGTAGAGAGCTGATCTCTCAATTCGGAAATCTTCATGAAGTAAGCGATGACAGATTCTCCTTCCGCCATCTTAACATGATGAAGTTGTTGCTTTAATGCAAGTGCCCGGCTTGTGTTGTTGATTTCGTACATCTCCAAAGTTTTAAACATATCTCTTGCCGTCTTCAACTTGGAGACAATAGGAACATTATGATCCTTTACGGAATCAACTAACATCTTCTTCGCCTTGATGTCTTTCTTCCTCCATTGAACCTTATCTTCCTCCTCTGTAGGCCCGGGGACTTTGGTCTCCACAAACTCAGCCAAGTCATTCTCTTCCAAGGTGAGCAAAATTTTGAACCTCCATGATGTGTAATTTGATGCTCCCTCGAGTCTATCCTCAATCTTAAGACCGTTCAGCATCTTGACGAACAGATAGAGATAGACAATAATGAGAAAGAGAATAAAGAGTGGAGGATAACGCTGCTTGATTAAATTTGATCACGATCTTTCTTATACCCGCTTTGATACCATGTTAATTTTATGATCATATGTAATGCACAGAAAATTAATTAAAAATCTGACACAAAACACAGCAGATACCTTGGGAAAACCCTCCTCTTGAGGGAGAAAAACCCAGCAACAATATATCACTTATATATTGATTTATCACAATAATGATCTCCTTACAAGAGGCCGATATGAAGGCCTAAATGCAAGCACCAAAGTCTGATGCAACACAGAATTACAATGAAGTAATATGCTGATAAATCTCAGCCTCCAATAATGCCGAACTTGATCTTGAATGACTTCAATCTGCCTTGAATAAATTCGCACCAAGTAGGAATGAAGTGGAATGCAAGAACAATGAAATGAATCGCTGCCAAGTGAGATACAATGATGGTGAATATATACAAGATAGGGAGAAGGATGTGACCCTTCAATGAATACAAGTCGGCCTTGATCAAGAAATCGTGCCTCTTACACAAGAGGTTGGCTCCCTTGGAAATCTCGCCAATTTGAGTCTTAACAATAATCAGCATTAAATAAAATCTTATATGAATTGGATGTGTCTCTTCATTTCATCCAATTGCCATAATATAAATTAAATAGCCTTAGCTATTATTTAATTTATCACATGTAAAAGGAGATCGCTGGAAGAAGACCACGACGCTGCTCTAAACATCAACATTTGTAAGAGTTTTTTTGACTGCTGTATGCTCAAAGATGCATGGTTTTCAGGAGAGCTTTACCACTGACCCCTCTGTATTTGCAAGGATCTGAACACATGCAACTCTTTCTACTTTTATTTAATATAGTATACATGATCTAGTATCAAGAAAATGATGAACAATGTTCTAGATGAAACTGCACTGGGGGTAGGACAAACTACAAAGGTAACACAATTTATGTGTTTGAATAGATATTCTCATGCAAGAGATCATTTTGGAATTTTTACGTCTTTTGAATAATTCTTGAATGTGAATGGTACTGTCAGGATTGGTCTACTCATGAAAGGAAAGGATCCTATCCTATTAGATATGAAATAATGTGGGTTTCCTACCGTAATTCTATTGACCTTGTGGATAAGTAATGGAAAACTCCTTTTAAGGGTTTTGCTATGTCTTGTCTTGCCCCAAAATATAAAGCTTGTGAAAAACTAAATCCTCAATCTTACGCATGAGATTAATAGGAAAGAGAAGAAAAGGAGAAAGCAAATT
This sequence comes from Sequoia sempervirens, assembly GCA_007258455.2. Lineage (NCBI taxonomy): Eukaryota > Viridiplantae > Streptophyta > Pinopsida > Cupressales > Cupressaceae > Sequoia > Sequoia sempervirens. Next base: position 313,706 of record VDFB02341871.1, read on the forward strand.
GATGTAAGGAAGAAATGAAAAATAAAATCTAAAGCAAAGGAATTCTGAAGGTGGAAATTTCTAGGCAGGGTATTTAATCTAAGATACATAAATTTTTTTTAAGAGTTTTATTTGGATTAAGTTGTTTACTGTTGGCCTGTGTTTTTTGTTTTTTCTTGTTTCTGCTAGTGATTTGAAAAAGCCTTTGTTCTATGCTAAATAAATATCCATGTGATGATATTCTTGGATTATATTGTGCTGCTAAGGTGGTAATATTGTTAATTGCTTATTCCTGAAGCAGGGGCCCTCCTGGAGATCTATATTTTCGTCTTTATGTGAAAGAGATTCCAGGCATTAAAAGAGATGGTATCAATCTCTCATCCAGGATTTCCATCAGTTATCTTGATGCCATTCTGGGAACTGTTGTTAAGGTAGATCATATTATTCATTTCTTTTGCATGTGTATATTTATAGTTAGATAACTTGATGATGTTCACTGTGAGAAAATTCAATAGCATTTGTAATGATGTAATAAAAAGCTCCATTTTCTATATATTTCCTTCTACTATTTATAAATTGGAAAATGGTTCTGTTTTTAGAAAATAAAAAATTGTATAGGAAAACTAAAGATTTTTCAATAGGAGGGATTGACCAGGTCTGCTTTGTAAGGATTTTGTTAATGTCCATTTCCTCTGGGACTTAGCGAAATCTGTGTACTGAAGCTGACCTCATTGTAAGATTAAAGTATGGCATAGATTACGTGATCCGAAATGGGATTAACTTTTCCGCCAGATTCAGGAAATTCACATAATATATCAGAAGCCCTGGTTTAACTACTCACAGAGTATTTGGCAAGTTGTTGAGCACTTGTGAGTTTTTTTTTACTCGCTGAGTTTTCTGGATGAGTTTTTGGCAAGTTTTGCACTTGAACTCATGTGAGTACTTGTGAGTCTGAGCGAAAAATTCATGCTGTGCTTAAAAAGAAACGCTATTTGCACAATCAGAGACTAAAATGGCAGCAAACCAACTTAAATTTTTGCCCATTCATCAACAGTCAGTCAATATCATCAAATTATGTGCCTTTTACAGTTTAAATGACAAAGAGCATGGAATCACGCGGTCATCTCACTGGCAGAAACAAGAACATTGCATGATTAGCAGCATTATGTTGACATCAAACTTGGAATTGAGTGATTAAGTTTTTATTTCCCCAAAATAACTGTGAAATCATGCGAGTAAGTGCCTGTTCGTCAGCAATCATCTTGAAATCACGCTATTAATAGAAAGCAGACAGTTTGAAAAGTTTCAAAATGCGAGGGAGGTCAAATTAGTCACTTAAAACACAATTGAGTGGTGGCAGGAAAGTCATCAGCAAAAAATTCAAATAATTTAAGAATTCTTTAAGTTGCCAAGTTTTGCGAAGTTTCTGTTGAGTCAAAATTTTTGGGTCTGCCAAGTCTAAGTTGAGTCTGAGTATGCAAACTATGTCAGAAGGAATTTATATCAATCAGGCACCATAGAGAGTTGGTCATTTTTCAAACAGGGGTAATAGATTTGCTCCTATACACGGCATCCCTACACACCCTAAGCCAATCATTAGGAGCTCCAAGGTTATGTACCTTTTTGTACCTATGGAAATAAAAATAACTCTTTATTTTGCATACATAACAAAAACTGGGAAAAACTGCAGTCATTTGGTTTCATGAGACATTGACTGGTATGTTGTCATAGTATTATTTAATATGATTTGTCTGCTCTGTCTACTGTTAAGGAGATGTCAAAATAGAGGATTAAGAGTGAATATTTTGCTTTTTGTATTTTACCATTTCCAAAGCCAATTAAATGATGACCTTGGTGAAGCATTTAGAGAGGGAAATGTTTATGTTTCATTTTGAATTACTTGGAATGTAATATGAGAACTAGATATTCCCCTTACAGATGCCTTTATCTGTATGGCTATAAACTGGATGTTAATATATATAATTCAGTCAAAGGATGGTGTCTCTGTAAATGTATTAATTTCCATTGCAGTTGTAAGTGCCAGTAAAGGATGGTTTACTTGTTTTTGTGAGAACTGTGATTTTCTTGTGTGTATTTAGGGATCTCCAACAGTTTCTGTTTCCTTTTGTTTTCACGCTTTAGAATGACTTTTGTAGATTGTTTTCCATGCAAGCTGCAGCCAAACACTTACTATAATTGCTGAGGAGTTTGTGTATAATTCATGTAGATGCATTGACTCTTAATGGGCATTAGTCTTTATGCTTACAAGCAACTAAAAGTTGTGGTTGATAGGCTGTTTTACTATGATAAAGAAATTGTTCTGATGTACATCTTAGTGGAGAGAGTAAACTGTATTTGATTGGCAGTTTGGTGGACAACATGCTAAAATAAAGAAATATAATTTGCTATTAAAATGATGACCAAATAAGAGGAAATGAACTAGATAAAGAAAAACTACATTGCAATATAAATGAAACATTTATTGCAAATGAGAGTTGAGAAAGATAGAAGGAAATTATATTAATGTACACAGATGACCAAAAGTAGCTCAATGGACTAGAGGATTCAGCAGTTAAAAATAGAAAGCTCTAGGAAGAGAAAACCCAAGAAGTAAAAAGAAAATTGTACATAATACAAAATAAAGCACTATGCCACTAACAAATAGCAATGGAGGGAAAACAAGAGCCCCAAATGCATGTGCCAATTAAGACTGGAAGGAAATCTCATTGAATATCTTTTGTCTGTGTCTGAGGAGGAGTCATCTGAACCGACATTGGTCACTGAAAGATCTGATAGTGCTTACCAGGCAGCATCCAAGGATGGAGAGGCTAGGGTGAGAGATCATAGGACGAAGCAAAGTATGTCCTCTAGAAACTCCCTTAACAGTTAACATCCAAGTCTGGTGTAGCTCTCATAGTAGAAAATAAACTTTTAGGATTGATTGAGGATAAGGTAGCAATCTATGAGAAGAGATGTGAAACTACAACACCAGTTTTTACATTCCTATGTTACATTAATAAAATTAGATAGTAGGAAAATGAATGGACCAAGGACCAAATATAGAATGTGAAACACCTCTCCCGTAGAAACTGAAAAGCCTTTGAACAAGTGTCTTACTTGTGAGGTGAACTGTCTTGAGGCGTTTGGCAGTGACAAAACTATGGACTGCACATTCCAATGTTCAGTTGGGTATACCATCAGTGAGGTGCTTCCCTACATTCATCAGGGCCTGGATAACCTATCTCCATAGCACACAGCACAAGTGTGTGTGTGTGTGTGTGTGTGTGTGTGTGATCTAGTAATTTGTGTGTGATCAGGATTGGTGAAGGGGTAAGTGGTCATGAGGGACTAGGAAGATGTTGTCCAAGACAGAAAGCGATGAAAAATTGAGTAACTTAGGGTGTGGGTTGTAATGAGTGGTTAAGTGTTGGACTAGGGGACTAAAATATTTTTTATTGGGATGAATAAAAATGAAAAGAAGAATATATCAGGAGGCTCCAGAATTTACTCAGGAGTACTCTTTTTATGTTCATACACCCATTCCTCTGGGAATTCCAACTCTATTGAGTCAAATCTGCCATGATAAAGGAGACACAAGGGGACAAAAATCGGATTTCATTGTGCCCATGCATCATAGTATCCAAGGAGCAAATCTCTAAATTTCTGCCACTATATACATGGTTTAAAGTACTTTGAATCCTCTCCTCAAAATGTGTGAATATAATTTTGCACTTCTACAGTCTTGTTTTCTGTATCTTGTTTCTTGAGCTCCTAATGAATAGATATGATAGCTCTAAGTACTTGCTATTGCAATAGCTTTTTGTAATGCCTCATTTCTGTTGTGAACTTGTGATGGTTGTTCTCATGCTATGCCGGGGATTATTTAATATGTAACTTTTATATTATGCAATATAATTTCTCTTTTATCAAAAGTGTTGGGTTAGTATGATGATGTTGTTGGTTCTTCTTCTGCTGCTTCAAATGCTAACATAGATGTGTGAAAGCTCTGGTTTTCAGCTTCAATTGTGAGATTTGGTTTTCATCTGCTCATTGTGTCCCTTGAGGGGTCTTCACCTTGCACAACAATTTATATTTTATACATGTATACTGTGGTTGGGATTTACCCTCTTTGGATAGGAGATTATGCATTTGTTGTTTTAGTGTTTTAGTTCATACTTCATAGGGGCTTTTTAAGATCCTGGGATTCTTTCAAACCGTAGTATTTTGTATTACAATTTGAATTGGATGAACTTGTGAGTTCCGTTGATCTACTTTGATCATTTGTGGACATAAGTTATTTATTAAATTATTACTTTCTACTGCCAACCCCAGTTGTCTAACCGCTACAGACTAATGTATTTACATTACAAATAAACAATTTTGATTTGGATTATTAATTTATTTTATTGTATTTGTTTGTAAATAATAAATACTTTGAGAAGCGGCTGGAAATGATTTACTTTCATGGGTTGACATTTCTAATTTCGAATGACTATTTAACAGGTGAATACAGTTGAAGGAATTTCAGAACTCCAGGTTCCACCAGGCACTCAGCCTGGGGATGTGCTTGTGTTGTCAAAGTTGGGAGTACCCAAGTTTAGCAGACCATCTGTTCGTGGGGATCATTTATTCACTGTTGAATTGACTATCCCTACACGGATCAGGTGCATTTTTTGTATGAAAGTTTTGTTAATACTTTATTTCTAGAATGCCAATTTTGATTTTATTTGGAGAAGTTGAGATGATTCTCTCTCGTTTTGGATATTTCTTTATTTGGAATTGACTTACCAATTTCATTCAATTCTTTTCCAAATAGTCAGTAGATGGTTTATGTTTTTTTGTTTTGATTATTGTGGTAATAAATGTAGCAGGTGGTAAAGTGTAAAATCTAGAACAAGAAGGATCTCTCACCCAGTTCTCCTCCATTTGTGGGGCTAAAAGATAGTAATTGTTTTTTCTCCAGTTGCTTGAGTTTCTTATTTTTTCATTTTGACAACATAATGATAGATTTCTCAAATAAAAATTTGAGATGCCATAGTTTTTGAGGACTGTTATGTCCTTAACTATCAGGTGTTGCATTTTTTGCGGAGAAGGCAAGGAATGCTTTGTATAATCTTGTACAATCTATTCCCAACCTTGGCACAATTGCTGCAATTTTCTGTATAGGTCATAATTTTTTTTCACATAGTTTGACTGTGGATCAGGGTATACTTTGGTTTTTGTCCAAATTCATCTTCTTCTTTTCTGTTTTGAAGACAATTTAGTTCTTGCCATCTTTTTACATGGGAAGCAACTTTCAAAAGTGCAAATGTTAGTAGAAATAATATGGACATTAAAATATAATTTAAATTGGTTGAGCCATTTTTTCACTCTGTTGTAATCATAACTTCTTGCACCTTCCAAGGGTCTCAAACCCTTAAAGGGCCTATTTGATGAAGGGTGGATGCTTGAAGCATGATTTGTGAAAGGATATTAATAAACTTTTACGTAATCACCTTCCTTTACTTCTGAAGAGGTGTGGGGAGAGCCAATTTGAAGACTCTCCTCTTCCCTCTTTGTTTGTCAGTTGAGATTGTTTGTACTGACAAAGCAAGATAAATTGAAGGACTGTGTCTCAATACTGTGCTTCCAGTAGTTTGACTTCTTCCGGCGGGGACATAAAATATGGAGTAAATTGCTCTAATATTACTGATTTAGATTTGATTGGCAATCCAGCAGGCACTAAATTGTAGAAAGTTGATGTATAATGAAACCAATAAACAAAGCAAAGGAGGCTGAGGGCAAGGAGTTGGGTCCACATTTAGGAGAAAAAGTGCTGGGAAAAAAATCTCAGACAAAACAGATACATTTCATAAAAATTGGATGCTCACATTTTATAAATGGATACCTGCTTAGGTGCAGAGATCTGAACTTAACTTGTTTTCTAGAAAGTGGTATCCAATTTTACGAAACATATATCCATTTCTAGCCCACTCCTGTGGGCATTTCTTCACTATTTAAACAGATATCCAATACAAATGTAAGGGATATCTGTTTCGATAGGGCATCCATCACATTTAAATTAAAAAATTCCCCTCCCCCCTTCCAAATTTTACACTTTTTTAGGCTTGGAAATTTGACCACGAGCCTTGGACTTGCAAGTACAATGTCATGGTATTATTAAAACTGACTTTACTATATCACTGATGGCTCTATTTTCAATATTTTTTAATGAAATTAAAATCCATTATAGACAAGTATTTCTAATTTTCAAATCTGTATTTAAAAGAAAAACAAAACTTAAATTTCTATTTATTCATTCATTAATTTCTAAACTTTGGTGATCTAATTTGACTATGGATCAACCTCTAAAGTGAAGGGAGATAATTTTGTGTCCAAGATTTGTTTGTGACGAAGGTGAATGTTGCAATGGACATAAAACAAGATCATTTGACCTTTGCTTTGGCAACCTATAACACTTCTTGGAGTGTATGTGCGCTCAAACATGCTCCAGTTGATGCTTCTTGATGTTTCAGAGAAGAGAATCATTGTCTTATTTTGGAAGGTTTATCAAAACCTTTGAAGGGATTAGTAAAGGATTTTGATCCCTCGTCTCTCCAAGAGGTGATCAATATATCTCACATTGGAATCTTCAGTATCAAGAAACAAATTCAATTCCAAGCCACCTTCCTTTAATCTACACAAGAAGACTTTCCCAAAAGATGGAAAAAGATTTATTCTCCTAGTATCGAAGGAGGAGGATACTAGAAACAAACTTCAAAGGATGAAACGATGCTTCAATTGTCGTGAACCATGGGAACTAGCTCACCATTGTCTTGATAAGGGGCAAATTCATTACATTGAAGTGCTTTTTGATGAAGACTGTAAAATTGAAGAAGTTGTGCCAATGTTGGATGAAGAAGATTGTAGATGTTGATTATATGAGGAAGAGGTCATCAAGATTTCTTGATCAAGTTTTCAAGTGTTCACCAAGATTCTTGGAGAGAGTGCCTATTTATAGTAAGTCACCTGGTCGGGTTCGACTCTCATTATTTATCATCGGTAACACTCCAATGTAGTTAGTTTTCGATTCTGATGGTTTTCAACAATTTTTTGCAAATCAAATGTATTAATGAGCTATAATTTAATTATTTTACTAAGGTTGCCAATTTTATTAAAATAATTTAGTGGGCACCTTAGTATAATAGCTCGTTGGAATGAGAATTGAAAGTTTTAATGTTGGACGCCAATAAAGTGATTTTTGGTGCTGTAAATGTTTAAATAATAATATAAACCACTTTTTAGAGTAATAAGAGATGTTTTAATTTATAAAATGATTTTATATTATTTTTCGAAAGGCCTCCGGAAATGTTATAAAAGGAGTTCTATGAGCTCATTTGGATGATTTTGAAGATTGTTTATTTCTCTTTTTGGGATTTGTGCTTGTGGCTATATTTCTCGTCGGAGGGAGGAAAATGTTGGGAATAGGATGCCATTTAATTACAATCCTAAACATATTTCATGTATCTCCTAAGTCCTTGGAAAGTGTTCCCCAACACTAGGATTAGAAAGAGATTAAATTTGAATGAAATGAATATGTAAATTGACATTTGTAATTAATTCTAAATGATAGGAGCATGTGGGGACGCCCAAGAAGAGCACCCACAAAATAGGAGCACACGGGGAACCCACATGGAAGGTGGAACCCACCTTGAGTTAAGTTAACAGTTTGGAGAAAAGATAACACTTTAGTAATGCATGTAAAGATCCTAGAAGTTAGGAATTGATGTTTACATGCATGGAGTTTAGTTCAGTTCAGTTATGGTTTAGTTATCTTCAGTTGCATGTAGTTAGTTTCAGTTGAATGCTAGTTGACTTCAGTTGACTTGGAATGCATGACTAATGCATTGAGTTGCATGATAGATAACAGGTGATACGTTCAGTTAAGTGGGGATGATCAATCATGCATGATGTTTGCACGAATGGTGGAGAGATATGTTTCAGTTAACAGAGATTGACTTGGACCCACCTTGGGCGCCCAAGTTGGCATCTTGGAGTTAACACTTTTGCATGAGAAGATATTTTATAAGGCTGAGTTAAGTGGGCCCATTCTTGGGTGCCAACTTTGAGGAGGAGCTTACAAGATATCTTAGTAATCAACGTTGAGTTAGGACTTCAGTTTTGGACGCCCAAATTGATGAAGGACTTGGTTTGACATTGTTTTTCACGGAAGAGCTCTACTTGCAAAGAATAGGCGTAGGTTCTGTGAGATAAGCTTTGTGCTTTGTAATTGTAAACTCTTTGTTAAGAAGAATTCTATCAGATTTTATTGCAGGTTGTGAAGAAGAATTCTATATGAGTTTACAAGGCTCATTATTGTCTATAAATTGCAGCAAGTTGAAGAGAGTTCTATCAGAGTTTATTACAGGTTGTGAAGAAGAATTGTTGAAGGAAAAAGAAGCATCTCAAGCAAGGATTGATAAAGAATTATTATAATCTTGTTCTAAGGTTAAATAATACAAGCACTATTGATTCTGGTGGTGGAGTTTTTCCCCGAAAGGGTTTCTCCACGGTATATGCTGTGTCACTTCTATCTTTTGGTCTTATTCTTCTACAATCTTCTGTCTATTTCTACAAATGGTTAAATGAATCTAAACAGATAATCATCTACAAATAATTTGTAACAAAGAACACTTAATTAGATCTACAATCTAATAGTTTTACAAATTCTAAAGCTACATAATTACCTCCATTTTCAACATTTGGTATTAGAGCTAATGGTTGGGGTAGAGTTTGGGACGCTTTTCTCTTAAAAGTTTCAAGGTTTTTTCGCTGTAGTGGGAGCTTTTACTATTGTGTTATTGCTGATTTTGGAAAATAAATTTGTTACAATGAGTTTTAATTCTCGTTTAGATATTGAAAGATTCAGTGAATCTAATTATGAGATGTGGAAACTAAAAATGGAGGATCTCCTTAAAGAGAGAGATTAGTGGTTAGCTGTTGGTAATAAGACAAAGTCACCTACAACGATGTCAGATGAGGATTGGGCTAAGCTTGATAAGAAGGCAAGAGGGACCTTAAGAAAATGTCTCGTTGATGCTATTCTTTTGAATGTTTCAGATGAAACTACCGCATATAAGCTGTGGAAGAGAATAGGTGATATCTATCAATCCAAAAGTCTTACTAATAAGTTGTATCTAAAAAGACAATTGTATTCTTTAAAGATGAAAGATGGTGATTTTGTTGCAAATCATTTGAATGCTTTTAATTTGATTCTAAGTCAGTTAGCATCTGTAGATGTAAAGCTAGAAGATGAAGATAAATGCATTTTGTTACTATGTTCTTTACCAGAGTCTTGGGAAAATCTAATTGTTGCTATCAGTGGTAGTGGTGTAGATCCAAAGATGAACAATATAATTCCTACTCTCCTATTAGAGGAGATGAGGAGGAAGTCTAAAACGGAAATCCAAGATGCATTGTTTGTAAAAGGTAGGCCTGAGAAAAAGGAACCTAAGGGAGACAAGGAAGGGAAGGGTAAGTCAGAAGGACAGAGTAAGGTAAAGTGTTGGAACTGTAGGAAACCGGGACATGTGAAGAAGGATTGTAAGAACAAGAAAAAGAGTTTTGATTCTTCTACAGAGGAATCCTCGGATGACGATAATCATGCATTGATCATTTCATGTAAAAATGTTAGTGATGACTCTTTGCTTGATGTTAAAGAGTGATCTTCATGAAGAGGATGGTAGTCATGATGCCATGTGTAGCTCGTACCACGGTTTAGTGGGAGTTGTTGGCAGTGACATGGATGCATCATTGGTAAGGTTATCTTCATGTGATTGGGGATATGTTTTTTCTTGGTTTAGAGTGGTTGATATTATGTCATGGTTTACTCTTGATACACGTTTAGAGTTTGGCACGGTACTTGTTCTCTTGAGACTAGAATGTTTATGTATGCTATGATGCAAGTGATCTCCTTGGAGGAGATGGTTAGATCATGTTGTCATGTTTATGTTCTTGATTCACAATTGGAGCTGACATTGATCTTGTGTGGTTCTCTTAAGTATTGGGTACATTAATCATTTGCTTGATTACTTCATGATAGTGCTATGTTGCATTTGGAGTTTGGCATGGATTGGTTGGTGACAGGTCCTCATGGATACTTGGAGAAATAGGTGAGGCTTGAGTTCTCTTATGGTAAGAGATATATGTTGGAATGGTTACTTGTAAGAAAAACTTTTTCAATAGTAAAGACTGAGAAGCCTACACCTTGGTTGGATGTGAGTTCAACACACTCGGCGATTTCACATGCCTCCAAAGAGGCAGCTTGGTTACAGAGGCTTGGGAAAGGTATTGGTTTTAATTGCAAGTAAGTTAACTTGAATGTGATAGTCAGAGTGCTATTTGTTTAGCCAAAAATCCTATGTATCATGCTCGTACTAAGCATGTTGATGTTAAGTATCACTTTGTGCGAGAAATGGTTGAGAGTGGGAAGGTATTAACTGAGAAAGTTGACACTTTGATTAATGCTGCAGATTATCTTACGAAACCAGTTCCTACAAATAAGTTCTTTTGGTTTTGAGTATTAATCATTTGCTTGGAGCTTCATGATTATGCAGGTTGCATTTGAAGTTGGCATGGATTGATTAGTTGGTGCAAGAAGGCCATTGGCCTTGAGTCCTGTACTTGATTTATATCAATGATTCCTTGTTTAGAATAAATTGCAATGTATACCGGCGGAGAATGTTGGGAATATGATGCCATTTAATTGCAATCCTAAACATATTTTATGTATCCTCCTGTCCTTGGAAAGTGTTCCCCAACACTAGATTAGAAAGAGATAAATTCAAATGAAATGAACATGTAAATTGATACTTGTAATTTTCAATTTAAATGATAGGAACATGTGGGGATGCCCAAGAAGAGCTCTTCTACAAAATAGGGAGAGCACATGGAGAACTCCACATGGAAGGTGGAACCCACCTGAGTTAAGTTAACCTGCTTTGGAGAAACATAACAATTTCCTAGTAATGCATGTAAAGATCCTAGAAGTTAGGAATTGATGTTTTTTACATGCATGGAAAGTTCAAATTTTAGTTCCAAGATCAGTTCAATTCATGGTTCGGCCATCTTCTCAGCTTTGCATGTAAAGGCTCACTGCCTGACTTCACCCGTCTCTGACCCACACCTGGAGCTGCATGACGATAACAAGTGATATATCTCGCTAAGTGGGGATGATCAATCATGCATGATATTTGCATGAATGGTGGAGAGATATGTTTCAGCTAATAGAGATTGACTTGGACCCACCTTTGGCTGTTGGCATCTTGGAGTTAACACTTTTGCATGATAATATAATTTATAAGGCTGAGTTAAGTGGGTCCATTCTTGGGTGCCAACTCTGAGGAGAAGCATACAAGATATCTTCAGAATCAACATTGAGTTAGGACTTTAGTTTTGGGATTTCAAAATTGGATGAAGGACTATTTGACATTGCTTTTCACGAAGAACTCTACTTGCAACAATAGGCTTAGGTTTTGTGGAGATAAGCTTTGTGCTTCATTATTGTTTATAAATTGCAGCAAGTTGAAGAGAGTTCTATCAGATTTTATTGCAGGTTGTGAAGAAGAATTGTTGAAGGAAAAAGAAGCATCTCAAGCAAGGATTGATAAAGAATTATTGTAATCTTGTTCTAAGGTTAAATAATACAAGCACTATTGATTTTGGTGGTTGGGTTTTTTCCCGAAAGGGTTTCTCCACGGTATATGCTGTGTCACTTCTATCTTCTGGTCTTATTCTTCTACAATCTTTTGTCTATTTCTACAAATGGTTAAATGAATCTAAACAGATAATCATCTACAAATAATTTGTAACAAAGAACACTTAATTAGATCTACAATCTAATAGTTTTACAAGTTCTAAAGCTACATAATTACCTCCATTATCAATAGAAAACCCCAATAGTTTTCCTAACAAATGATAACCCAGAAGGTAGTGCGATTCCAACTAGGGATCGACGGTGTGCTGAAGATTTGGAGTTTGGGGACGAAAGCCCTTGGATTCCATTGGAGCAATTTTGTACAAAAGTTGCCTTTGTGTTGAATGTTTGCAAATAAGAGTTTGGAGCAAATTGATTTATCTTTCTTGGGTTTGCTAGGTTTGCAGATACAAATTTACTGCAAATTTGTAAACAAATAATAAATTTGTGAATTAGTGGTGTGTGCAAGAGTAGAAACCAGATATAAGTGCAGTGTGTGCAGAGATTGAGTGAATTAAAAATAATAAATATATATTACTAGCTATGTTTTAACCCAGCTGTACCATTTCCAACTCCTTGAGGTAGTTGTACATCTCTTAAAAATTGTAGAAGAGAGTCAAAGTATAATTGAGGAGGCTCAAAGGCCTAGCGTAGCCTTCCTAATCTTTACTTATATTAGCTGCAGCCTTTCTAAGGAGTTTCATACCAAAATTTGGGATTTAAAAAAAGTGATGTGGCACTTTGGAATATGGTGGACTTGGTCAAAAACTACTGCAGCCTAGAAAGGGACTGAAATTGCTGCCTTATGAATTGTTTGAACTAATTGCTGCCTCCCAAAATGGAATCACAACACCTACATAAGCTGCCATACAGGTTATAGGGGTGCCATACCATGAGGAGGATGGCCGTACAGCCATAAGGAGAGCAAAGAAAATTTCTGTTTGGGATTTTTCACTATTTCAAATTCCAGGTCAGCAATAATATTTATAAATATTGAAAAGTTCATTATTGTCACAGTCTCTATATGCAATATCTGAGTTTATTACTTTGTAACAGCAATACAAGGAATAACAAAATGTTATCTGTAGCTTATATTATGAAATGAATTATGTAAATGAAGTTATTTTCAAAATTAGAGATCATGGAGGTATGATAATTATTTATCACATTCCATCAAACAAATTGTAAAACATAATCAGAGCAGCCAGAATACAAACTGTTTGACGAAATGTTTGTGCTCTTGGAAAATTTTGCAAATTCATTCAGAAAATCTGTTAAGGGATTTTACACTTGATGTGCATAACAAATTATACTTAACAAGTTTCATATAATGGAGATATACTTACATATTTATGTAGATTAGTTTTTGTGACAAAGCTCAAACTAGGTTGGCTCCGTTAGAATAAGTTGCTCTTGCACTTAAATGGCTTCTGATCCTGTTGGATTGTAAAAACTTCAGTTTTAAGCCTTTTTATTTTTGTCCTTTTTTGTGGGCTGGTTATCGGCTACAATTGATTGAAATCTGTGTAGTCCTCCTAAAGATTTATGCCATTGTATAGTAGATTGTAACAAATGTTGAGAGGGAAAACATTTGGGATGTATTCTATATGTATATGTGATATTTCTAGATTGTAGAAAGCCTTGTTTATGATATAGCTGGAATGTGATATATAAGAATGTGTTCCAGTTAAAATACCATAAAATACCAAACAGTACTGATAGTGCTTCTAATTTTTTAATGTCTCAGCACTTCAAATATAGTACTTGGCATTTTATTGTGTTTGCTTGTGTAGTGGAGATGCTTTAGGTGCCCTCTTTTCTGCTAATCTATATTGTCTCTGTTCCTGATGTTTGTTGATCTGATCGGGTCATTACTGAGCATTAATATCATTGCTGTTTTTGAATTCAAAATCCATACATACGAGTAAATAATTTTGTATGTTAAGTCTGTTTGGATTTTCTGAAAACCAAACCTATTTGAGAAACCTCGTATTTGTGAGTGAATGAAGCATTACTTTATCTATTTGAGTATGTATTGGGTAATGATATATTCTTTTCTATTTACATTTTCCAATGTTGCATAAGATTTGATTCCCCCTTTCTGTCTATTATTATATGGGTTAGCTATTTTCTGAGAACCAAATGTATTTGAGAAAACTATTATTTCTAAGTGAATGAAGCATTATTGTATCTTTTTGAGTATGAATTGGGTAATGATATTTTATTTTTTATGTACATTTTCAAATGGTTCATAAGACTGATTTCCTTTTTTTGTGTATTATTTGGGTTTAGATAGACTTAAATTTGAACCATAGAAGACCATACTATTAACTGCAGGGCTAATTCCTTTAATATCTGAGCTTTTAGATGAAATGTCATTCATTATGGTGTTCATATAGCATTGAAATTGATGTTTTGCTTTCTTTCATGTATTCTTACAGTGAAAAAGAGCGGGAATTAATTGAAGAACTTGCAAGGCTTAGGAAATCGAAGGATAAGCGTCCAAGTGCCCGTCCTGCAAGCTGGCCTCAGCGTAAGAAGAATGAGCAGAAAAGACGCAAAAATGCATCTAGGGACTTTGCTGGAAGAAGCAATGGATAAACTCCAGGGTAACTTATCAGATTAGTCTCTGGCAAGTGACCCTAGAGGCACATAGCTCTAAGCTGATCAAGAATGGCTACTGTCATTCTATGTGTCTATAGTCAAATCACTATTTCAATCCACATGTTAAATAGATACAAATTTTTTCATATTTTATAGTTAAAGCAGCTTAGTGTGGGAGTGCCTTGGGCTTTCTTTAATCTATAAGTTCGAACCAACTACATAAATGCTCATGAAATTAACTAAGAATTTTGAGCACAAGAACATGTTTTAGATTTTTTTTTTGATCATATTTGTGTTCATGCTTTAAAGCACTAATTTTACATGACTTATGTGCAGGGGACCAAAATGAAAAGCCAACACCTGAAATGCAAACGGATGTGAAAAACCAAGATGAACAAGAAAAGGAGGCTGAAGGTTTCTGGGGAAAACTAAAAAATATTGCTGGGTGAGAAGTCTTTCCTCTCAAATCTTACTTGTTACCATGACATGCTATTCTAAACATAGAAATCCAATGCAATAAAATAAAAGGAATTCATTTCAGGTGTTTATTTTACAAAATAAAATCTTCAATTGAATGTGTTGGTATCTATATAATGCCTTGCTATTCTAATGACACAAAATGAATACAATATAATAACGTTAGAGTCCATGCCAGGTTTTTATCGTATAAAATACAAATTTCAATTGAATGTTTTCATATCAATTGCTGATAGGACAAAATGTATGTGGTCTCTAGATGCCCACAAATAGATCCCTTTTGCTCTGATACTGAGATAATCTATTGAAAAGTCAATAATATGGTAGTTTTTTATGTATCAGAAAATCCTTTAAAAAGTGAAAGGAAATTTATGGATGATATCTTCATTATAGGGGTTATAACAGAGTTACAGGGAATCTTCTTAGAGGATTGCCAAAGTAATGGTGTTATAAATCATCTTAGATGTTGAGGTTTATACTGAATAACAAGGGAGTTAAAAAGGATTGTGGCACAAACATCCCCAACCATATCAAAGTACTC
The DNA here is from genome assembly GCA_007258455.2 of Sequoia sempervirens. Lineage (NCBI taxonomy): Eukaryota > Viridiplantae > Streptophyta > Pinopsida > Cupressales > Cupressaceae > Sequoia > Sequoia sempervirens. Next base: position 329,041 of record VDFB02341871.1, read on the forward strand.
TGCAACCACTAGCACCAGCATTTTAACTTTTAACTGATGATTGTTAGCATTTGTGAAGACTGGCATAAAATGTTGAAGTTTAAGTGTACCATGCAGACTGTCTCCAAAGGGTGAAGATTCTTATCCATTGTTTTTGGAAGTACAGGAATATTCATATGAGTCAGTCTTTGTAAATTTTTCTGTATTCTAATCTATGGTGGACCTATGCTCCCTCCCAAAGTTCATCTGAAGTTCCCCCTTCTTCCTCCCTAGTCACAAAAAAGAGAGATTTTCTCTCTCTTAGGGTAGCTAGCAACAGACAAAGCTCCACTTTGGAATTTATGATACATATTACCTAGCAATTGAGATTCAATAATTTACTACAGGGTTGTGTGGGACTGTAGGATGTAGTGTTGGACAAGAGGGAAATCAACTATTACAAGGGAAATTATAGGATATATGGTCAAATGGTTTGATATGCAAAATTATTCAGTTGCATGATAATCACCTGTATTTTGAGAAAATCCTTAGCCTCTAAAACATGGGATATCTTTTGATCACTTTTA